>JAODUH010044063.1:0-20082 GCA_027564835.1 Typhlichthys subterraneus | reverse complement strand
CCCCCCCCCCCCCCCCCCCCCCCCCCCCCCCCCCCCCCCCCCCCCCCGCCGACATTGTGTCTGATGCAAGTCATTTTCTGTTTTTTGTCGCCTGTTTTATAGTGTGGATGCTGAAACAGAGTCTCAGAGGCAGCTGAAGGTGATGTGCAACGATGTGACACATTCGTACCCAGTCTTGAGGCTTATCAGCGCATCCTGCACTCCAGTCTGGTGGTACTTGGTCATATACTGATGCATATCTGGGTAGTTCTTCCTGATGTTACGCTCTGTGCTGCCGTTAGGAACCGTCCCGAAACGGAACGGGGGAGAGTAAGAGTACGGGCTCTGGAACTGCGGAGGGAGTAAAGGTTTTGATTAAATAAAGTGCGGGAACATTTTGATGAATGATGAACCAAGAGTGGTAAAGATAGAAACGGGAATGACTTGTACGAGACATTTGGAGGGAAATGGAAAGAGAGAAGGGTTATGAATGTTTGTAATGCTCTGGTTTCATTTTCACTCTGTTGCATCTGCTCGTATAAGTAACAGCGGGCCTGTCAGACCACTAAAGCTCCATTTGAATTTGAACAGGATAACTGACGGAGAGCAATACGGACAGAAATAGAGGTGGTAAGTGGAAACAAACGAGACAGATTAAGAATAAACAAAGAATGAAGAGGAGCAAAGAGAAAGAGAAGAGAAGGGGGGGGAGATAAACGGAGGAGGAATGGAGAGAAGGGAAGAAGACAAGAGGGAGAGAGAACAAGAGAGGATGGGTGGGTGGGGGGGTGGCCAGACAGTGGAGCGGCCTCATCAGTCCTCATCATTGTGTGTCCCACTCTAGTGCACACCACTGGCTGAGCCTCTACTGAGCCTGCCAGGTCCTGCCCGCCGCACACGCACACATACACACACACACACAAGCCAAGCCTTTCATCCATCCCATGTGCGTGTGCTTGTATGTGTATTGTGAGTCCCTGGGAGTGCTGCGCTGGCAGTGGTAGTGTCGCCGGGGGTGACAGCTCTGGCCAGTGGGGCGTGATTGCCTTGAGAAGGGTGTGTGGGGGGAGGGGGGCGTCCCCCAGTGAGCCCTGTCTGGCCACAGGGCTGGCCCTGGATGTGGCTCCGTAGGCGTCTAATCCCACCTTCTTGTCAGACAGCCCGGTGACTTGGTCCACAAACTCCTCCTGGATCATGAAGGCGGCCAGGTTGGCGGTGTAGGAGGCCAGGAAGATGACGGCGAAGAAGGCCCACACCGACACTATGAACTTGCTGGTGGTGCCCTTGGGGTTCTGCACCGGCACGGAGTTGTTGAACACCAGCCCCCACAGCAGCCAGATGGCTTTACCGATGGTGAAGGAGGGGCCGTGTGGGTCTGACAGAGAGAGGGAGGGGGGAGAGGGGGTGAGGAAAGTAAAGCTCAATTAAAGGTTTCTTACGTGATTTAAGATAATATAATTTTTGCAGAATTATTAAAATCTCCTCGCAGTGCACTTCTTACCGTTCTCTGCCTGCTGAAAAAAATTACTATAAATAAATCAATAATAATTAATAATAATAAATAAATAAATACACAGAATCGAGATGAAACGTGATGTAGAGGTCATATGAAAAATCATTCTGACCATGCATCTTTGGCATTCAGTGCAGTGTTAACACTTGATTTACTCTTTACCCAATTAACTGCAAATGCAGCAACTAAAAATGTGTATTACCTTTGGCACAATGTGTTTGCACAAAGGTCACATTAAGGATATCGCAAATACATTAATTTATATTCTCTGTAGGCAGCTTTGGGATGTGTTTCTCACTTTAGAGAGGGTTTATATCTACTTGGCTTCTCACCCAGTAATACCCGCTACATTATTGAGGTGAATAGTTGCTGAAATCCTAATCATAAAGAGAGTTGTCTCATGGACAACACCTCCCTCCCATCCCATTAACAAAGCTTTCACTCGCGAAGAGATAGTGGAGGAGCAATTAGTTGCTCCAAAGACCATGGGGAGGCATCTGTTGATGGTCCAGAACAGAAGAACAGAGCTGAAAACAGCCAATAAAACAGCTTGAGTGGCTGCTTTCCCATCAGACCATTACTCCGCCAACGTCCGTGCCTTTACGTTACTTGTCAACGGTGGAATGTTTAGCCAGTTAGCTCAGACACCTGTTAGGCTTCTTCTCAGTTTATACGTTTCCTGTTGCGGTTTGTGATGTCACACATCGTTTAAACCAATCGCAAAGAAGGACAGTAGGTCTGAATCAGCCAGCAATCTGAAACACCCGTCTATCATTGCAGTCCCTTTGCCATCTACCTTTTCCCTGGGCCAGGTTACGGTTGAAGCCGAGCGGGCTGACAAACTCGAACAGGAAGACAGCGATAGCCGTGACGATGAGCAGCATCACAAACATCATCACCCAGACGGATGCACTGAAGGGCTCTGAGAGCGGGGACGAGAGAGATAGTAAAGATACACAGAGAGAGAGAGAGAGAGAGAGAGTTAAAACCCCTCATGGGACGGAGAGGCATGAGGAGTCGGGGATAGAGGGAGGAAGGAGCCGATGAAGGGAGCATAAGGCGAAAAGAAAAAGATGACAAGACAGAGGAAGAGAGACAGAGATAGAGAGAGGGAGTTAGTCACAGAGTGGAGCACATTTCTATATTTCTCATTATTCCCTCGGATGAGAGAGGGAGCAGCCTGCAGAGGTGGGGGGGGGGGTTAGAAAAGGGGGAGGAGGAAAATCTAACTCTTGAGTGATCTCACATGCCCCAATGTGTGTAGGAGTGTGACTACAAATGAATGTGTGCGTGCGTGCGTGCGTAAGATGCAAGTCATCTGCGATTGGCGGAGTTCAGGGCACGAGTTCAGAGAGCACCAATGAGTGGCCGAGCCTCTGAACCAAGACAAACTGTGGGTGCGTGTGTGTGTGTTGTGTGACTGTCAAGGTCAGCCAAGCCTGAGAGATTGTGTGCTGAGGTGCCTCTAACACAAGAGTGAGATACTGAACCGTCACTGATACCCTGGCGTAGGCCCAACACACACACTGAAGTACTGCAGGAGGAGAGGAGAGGAGATGGGAGGAGAGCTTGTGGAGAAAATGGTGTAGCGAGTGTCAAGAATGCATTGTCTGAGCGGATTTTTCTGAAGCAGTAGGCACGCTCTACTGGCTCAGCGCTGGGAGATATTCCTGTGTGCTCTGGGTATTGAGGCTCAGTTAAAGTCAAAGTACAAGAGGAATTTGGCCAGCAGCACACACCATCTGAATAAAATATTCAATTTTATGTGGCGCGTTAAACAGTGTATGCAGCCCACCTCCTCCCATGGCATGAGGATACAGAGGGTGGTAATGGGAGAGAAACACTTTTGCCCTCATTTATCAGCCTAACGTGGAAACTAGCGCATTTCCGAGCACAAAAGTCATCTTACAACAGGGTTCATGTGTGATTTATGAAACCGTTCATATCTTGCCATTTCAGATCGGGCAGTGATAAATGCGGTGGTAGAAATCGTAATTTAAATACCACACCCCTAAATATTTAGAGGTCCCACCCCTAGAGTTTACAACATGAATATTAGTAATGCGTCAAAAAAGAGGAACTTCACCAACCTTTGTTGCCGGTTAATGGTGGCCTGAATCTAATATTAGGATATCTCATACAAAATATAACCATATAGCCTGATATGTCTAGACTATAATATTTTGTATGCAATAATACATATTAGACGTTTGGAGAGTTTATTTATTGCTTCATTGATGAAGTTTCTCATCTCCACATCTGTGGTGTTCAGGTTAGAACCTGAAAAGGGTACTGCATGCATAATGCTTAAAGTGGACGTTCCATGCCCCTTTTCACTTGTTGACACAGTTCCTTGAGGTCTCAATGCAATGTAGTTGACAAGCTTAGGTGAAGATACCACATATATTATGTGGAATAGCACAACATTACTGTATGCGCATGTTTACAGATTACAGTGGCTTTTCATTGACTGTTGCCTTAAATCCAACGAGACACTGCTCATCACACCCCCTCTTCCAAGTAGTGTGCTGATGTGAGACTACGGCTGCTTTGCTACTCTGACACAGCAGTGCAACGCAGTGTGAACCAAAACTTTTTATTTTCCAGTGTTTTCAAGGTGTTAATATTGCACATTAATTCCGCCTGACCGTTCAGACTAAAGGATACGGGAGACAGAATGGGGTTCATTGTTGTTCGCCTCAACATTTGCAGGGCAGCAGTGCATGGCCACACAGCCTCCGGAATCCCGTGTAAGATATGTTTTGATAACCAACCATATCACAAGCATGTATTATTTCATGAATGAAGGTTAAGTTAACAGTACTAACACAACGTCACAGCTGTCCTTGCCTGCTAACCAGCCATATACACAAGCGCATATCATTCCTTGAATTAATGGTTACTATAGCACAAAGTCACAGCTGTCCTTGCACGCTACTGTACAGGAGAATCATGAGACAAATTAGCCTGGGCTAGGCCAGCTGCTAGCAACATAACACAATTAGTGATTATTCAGTTAAACAGACATAGACTACCTTTGCTATTATAACGGACATAAAGTTATGTTTTTTCATGATATGTCCGATTATTTATCCAGAAAAGAGCAGCTATGACTCACTCTCCCAAAACATAATTTAGTTTTCACCAGGGGAAAGATTTTCGGTATGACACCCGTGAGTGTGTCTTTATCAAAGTGCAATGCTGAGATTAGGTAAATCAACATTTACGTAATAATGTAATATTTGAATGCATATGCTACGCTTGAAAGTCTGTCAGAATCAGCCTGGCCTAAAAACAACTCACAGACTACTCTCTGCTAATAAGCTGCACCAAAAGTAAGATGACTCGAAAACGTCAGTACACGAGTTGAGACTTGAGCGTGAATCGATCCAAATTGATAAATGCTGACCTATGCGTGGAAATGATGGCACGCATGCTTCATAAATGAGGGCCTGCCTGTGTGTCTGTGTGAGAGAGACGAGGAGCTGTAATTACTGTACCGAGGAAGGCGGACGGCGAGACAGTTCCATTGCTACGTGACACCATGACACTAATGCCTGTTTCCACGAAGGGCACAGAGAAATCGATGACCTCTGACCTCTCCTCATTGATAGTTAAGGAACCCACCGCCATCACAGCCTTCTTGGTCATCACCTAGATAGATACAAAGACAAAAAATAGATAGTTACACTAGATACAGGTATTATTTACAGACAGATAGCCAGATAGACATAGATAGATTGATAGATAGATAGATAGATTTATGATAAAATGTCACAGACATACTAGATCCATAATGCTTTATATTTTAGATGAGAAATATCACAATGACCTTTAGGTTAAATGTCAATTTTAGTTGGAAAATATTTTCCATAGTGGCTTATTTCATGAACCGCTATTACTTCATGCCTCTAAGACAGATTGCACTCTGTTTACAATTTGTTTATGGTTCAGTGGCTTATAGCAACTAATAATTTAAAATGTGTCATATCATCTAATAACTTGTCAATATGCAATAAAGCAAATGTATACCACGACATCCAAATAGACACATTTGATCATGCACATTTGAAAACTAATTCCCCCTGTGTCAGGATCGTTTCCTTTGGTTATAATTTAGAATTCAATTATAGAGCTGCTGTGATAATAATAGCTAGTCTTCTGTGGTCTCAATTTTTCAGTGTGTTAAATTACAGTCAACCTAAACTTCTTCATTTTCTTTAAGAACCCACTTCAGCACCACCATGTGGAATCACAAGGACCCCGGGGCTCCCCAAGCCCCACTTAGAGATGTACTCGTTGTTCATGATTTAAACAGTGTAATAGGATCTTTCCACAAAACGTTTTCTGCATATCAATTAGAACTATGACAAAGGAAATACATGGCCATAATGTTATTCCCAAAAACAGCAACAACATTAAAACACTGTCCACCCTCTATCTGTCAACATTGCAAGTCTTTCATGTCTTGTTTCTAATCCTGTTAATAGTCTTTCATCTGTCTTTTTTATAATCTGTTGATATAGTCTTTCATCTGTCTTTTTTATAATCTGTTGATATAGTCTTTCACGTCTTTCTTATAATCTGTTGATATAGTATTTCACCTGTCTTTTTTATAATCTGTTGATATAGTCTTTCATCTGTCTTTTTTATAATCTGTTGATATAGTATTTCATGTCTTTCTTATAATCTGTTGATATAGTCTTTCATCTGTCTTTTTTATAATCTGTTGATATAGTATTTCATGTCTTTCTTATAATCTGTTGATATAGTATTTCATGTCTTTCTTATAATCTGTTGATATAGTCTTTCATGTCTTTCTTATAATCTGTTGATATAGTATTTCATGTCTTTCTTATAATCTGTTGATATAGTTTTTCATGTTTTATATATAATCTGTTGATATAGTATTTCATGTCTTTCGTATAATCTGTTGATATAGTCTTTCGTGTTTTATATATAATCTGTTGATATAGTCTTTCATGTATTTCGTATAATCTGTTGATATAGTCTTTCGTGTTTTATATATAATCTGTTGATATAGTCTTTCATGTCTTTCTTATAATCTGTTGATATAGTATTTCATGTCTTTCGTATAATCTGTTGATATAGTCTTTCATGTCTTTCTTATAATCTGTTGATATAGTCTTTCATCTGTCTTTCTTATAATCTGTTGATATAGTATTTCATGTCTTTCGTATAATCTGTTGATTTAGTCTTTCATGTCTTTCTTATAATCTGTTGATATAGTATTTCATGTCTTTCTTATAATCTGTTGAACACCAGAAGATTTTATAAAATCACAGATAACGCTTCACACACTTTCTTTTCTGAGAAGCCGTCTCTCCTAGAAACCTGTGCTGTGCTGGGTTAAACAATCTGCAGTGCCCTTTGTACACCTCGTGGACACAGCTCTGCCAGAGGCCAGTAAAAAACACAACACACTGGGGAGCAATGCAGCTGCCAACCAGCCCAGCTATCATTCCACCTGCCAGCCAGGGCTGGCACACTGCCAGGTAGTGACCACTGTAAGGAGAAGCGCAGCACAGAGCCCATAAGTGTCAGAATCCCCAAGCCCTCCTCCCGATAATGTGTAGCCCACACCTGCCCTGGGTCACATAACTGTCCTCTAAGCCCCAATAATCATCCTGCTCCATATTGAGAACATATCCCACCATTTCTATATGGCTCCGCTCAAGCAACACACCATGGGAGGAACAACACCGTTGGCGTTAGCAGGTCCCACAGCACACATTGGACCGTGCAAGAAAAACATTTGGAACAATTAAGATGAACGTGGGAGATTCATTATGTCACTTAACATTTTTAGGTTACATTACATCCTTTAAAATGTATTACCTGACATACTGTAACAGCTAGCTAACAATGTATTCATAATCACCAATACCATGTTCACAATTAGTCTGCAGGAATGATTGAATATTGTAATGTTATGTTATTGCAAATTACCTCATAATCAGATGCTATGAGATGACGAGAGGGTAGCGTTAAACTAAATTACTGTGAAGACGTATGCGGTGCACAGTTGGTGGTAAAAAACAGTGCTGTCACACAGCATGCTCCCACTATGGAGCTTTGTGACATTACTGTAATAACATTAATAATTGTTGTAGAGTTCAATAGCAGGGACAAACAATCATCAAAGTCAAAATATGCCTCAGCCTGCCATTATCCTTTCTAACCCCATAGTCATGGTGCCACTTCACATCCTTAGTAATTATTATAGCGATAAAAAACAAACAATCTCTTAAATGGCCTGCTTGTGTCCACAGACAGGCAACTTAATGGGTGGATAGAGAAATTATTTTTGAGATGTGTATTAAAATAACTCGCTGGACAGAACCTTCCTTACTTACCAGAAAGAAAGAGTGAGGAGTGGTTGACCAACCCCCCAAAAAGTTGTCATAGCCTGTAACACCCCGCATACAATTGAAGGTTGGCAACCATTGGACCACATCTTTTCCACAATTCATTCAAATTCATGAATTTTAATTATAATTGTCCACACCCGCTGGATGTGGAATATTAATTGAAATGGAAGTGAAATTGAATATAATGCAATTCAAAAGCCATTCAAGCCACACAGCCAAGAGATAAAGAACTACAGCACCACTTTTCTTAACGAGCTGAACAGAACCATAAAATGACACAAAAGCTAGGTAAGAATCACTCATTTCCCATCATCAAATAATATTTTCAATTAGCTCCAGTAAAATAAACACTTTGCATAACAAATATCTGAACATTTACCCACTGAATTATTATTTTTATTTTTTATTTATTGTTATTAAACTTCAATTTAAACTAAAGTAGTAAATCAAATGTACAATACATCATACAATAAGGCATCTAATTTAAAACAAGCATTGACATTTAAATATAATTAGAATTTATATTTTAACTTCAAATTAAATACAGATTACCTGTTAAAATGTCTCATTTTAAGAGTGATTACTTGTCCACCATGTCATTTTTATTTTGTCCAGTACTTTTTATTTCAGATTCATGCAATTCCTTTCGCCACTGTTTTTATTGAGAAAAGGTTTGTTTAGGTTGATGCAGACCTCCTGTCAATGATAACACCCACCCATCCATCTAATATGCCTGCCTTGATCTAGCTAGATTACATACTCCTATGCCTTGTAGGCCTTCTGGTTTGGAGCACCGAGTTTGGTCATTTGGCTTTCTACCAGATTTCTGTAAATCCGTTTTTTTGTAAGAGGAATGTTTATATTTCATAAACTGGTCATGCATTCGCTTTGTTTATGGTTGAAGGAGTTTGTCTTCGGCGTCTTCAAGGATGCTATACGCTATATGCTACACAGCGTATATAGACAAGGCTTAATGATTGACAGGAGGTCTACAACAACCTGAAATCAAAACTCAAAATCAAAACTGTCGAAATAGAAATGGTGGTGAACGTATCTGCATGAGGCTGAAATAAAAAGGGTTAAATTAAATTTAATTGTCAATTATTGTTTTATAAATATATGATCTACTGTGAATTCGATTTATTAATTTATTTTTTATTTTTATAACATCCACCCTTCATGCAACTGTACCTGCTTCACAATCTGAATTCAAATTTCACAGAATTTAAATGAATTTAAATATCAATATATCCTGCTATGTTTGCTACCACACATTAAATTCAAATTCATGCAGTGAATTGGAATTTGAGGGGCACTTAATTCTGAATGGCGCAAAATCCGAACAGACAAAGACAGACAGACAGAGTGACAACGTATGTACTGTACCTCTCCGACCATGCCGTTCCACACGTTGTTGACCTTCTTGCCGTGTTTTCCATTGGTAACCAGGTAGAGGTCATATGTGAATTTGACGTTCCTGGCTATCTTCTTCAGGATATCAATACAGAAGCCTTTGCAGCACTGCTTAATGTAGGAGCCACCTGTCGTGCTGTTACTGCAACACACACACACACACACACACACACACGCAGGTAAATTAGGTCATACGGTAATTACGCTAGATTTTGAAATGATACATACATGTGTGTTGCTTCCTGCATGTCAGGGAAGAGCTGAAGGGGAATGTCATTTGTATAGTGTGTGTGTGCACGCTTGGTGTGCGCGTCTATTGTCTATAGACACTGTCTATTGTATATACAGTGTATACACTGTACATACAGTATGTTATATATATACAGTGTGTGTGTATGTGCATCTGTCTGCTGTCTACCTACCTATCTAGCTACCTAGATATACTGTATACACACTGATGTGTATATAGCATGTGTCTGTGTGTGCATACAAATGTGCATGTGCATCCCTCAGCGCATGCTAACAAAACCAAACAAAATCACAGCGGTGCTGCTGGGATTTAAATAGCTGGACTGCAGAGCAACCAGCTCCCATCACTAAAATACCCCCGTTCGTCTCCACACACGCACACACACACACACACACACACGCGCCCTCCACTCCCCCCTCCCCTCTCTGTCCTTTTGTCCTGTTTCTCCGCCCCTGCCTCCATCCCATAAGGTTGTATTCCTCCAAAGCTCGGGGCAAACCCACATGCTGTAGCAGCCAAGATAGGAATCACAGCAGGCAGGAGCCCAGTTAAAAGGTAACACAGTGCAGGAATACCTGCTTTGACGTCACTGTGTGATGGGGCGGCCAGAGGAGGGCTAAATCCGTAGAGGGCAGCGCAGCATCAATTTTGTGCCCCATGAATTTCAATAGCTGAAATGTAAACGTTGATGACAGTTCTCCGTAGGGAAATTGAAGCGTTAAACTCAATGATGGGATTCCTGGGTCAAGTGATTATCATAATCCAGTCAAAGGCATGGGAGCGAATACGTGTAATTCATGGTAGCAACTCTGTGACCTTTCCACTCTGCATTTGTACGCCAATACGCCAGCTCCAGAAAATTGATGCAGAACTGGGAACTCAATGCTGCGAACACTGTGCACAACTGTCAAAACATTGAAACATCAAAGGATTAACAGACCACTTTAAGAGCAGTCAACTCAATCTGCGTGTGTGTAATAGAGAGGGACTATCTTTACGTGTGTGTGTGTGTGAGCCTCACATATAGCTTTCCCCAGCTGTGCCCTAGTGCGTGCCCTTATGTCAGTGTTTAAGCACACACACACCATCACCAACAACGGACTCCGTGGGGTATATACACATACAGCACATCGGTTTTGCAGATGACGGTGGTGGGGGGGGGCACAAGGGGGTTATGATGACAACATTGTATGGCACACTACAAACGCGTCACACTGACAAATACAGGGAGACATGGAAGCAATGTTTGACGACATGTGGCATAGACGGAGAACGTGTTTATGTACCGCACTATACTCTAATGCATGTGTGTACGTGAACGGATGAACAGAGAAACAACAATGTATAATAGAGTAAATTACATGATTCCACCTTGCCTGGCAACAAGTGGCTGTGTTGTGCCCGTTACGTTGCACAGCACGTTAGGTAGACAGCTATTTATACAAGCAGCAGCTACATTTCACATGCTTGGCTGCTCTGATGTTCCAATGGTCTGATTCTCACAGTCTCCTGACCACACGGGCTGGAATGCATCAGGCGTATGTTGTCTCCTATCTCTCCCTCTCCCTCTCCCTGGGGACTTATATGTGTCTCCAGTCCGCTACTTCTGTCACAAACGCGGATGAAATGCAAAGACGGAGGCTCCTGCGCCGTCTTCCATCCCCTGTGGCTAGCAATGACTTTCTTTCTCGCCGCAGACAATCTTATTTTCCCGGCTGCCTCGGGTAGACATGCTGAATTAAAATCTTTAGGTGTGAGAAGACTCCCCTGCTTATTAAAAACGATCTCCTATTGAACTGCACACCAGTCAATGGCTGCACAGCAGGCTATGACATCTGATATTAATGCAGTATCATTCACTAAGAAAATATATAAAGTGCTGGAAGAGAATAACCTGTCATGAACATGCATGATATACAAATCGATTTATATAAATCTATATGAATGGATGCATTTTTCTATGGTAACACACCTTATTATGTAATTGTTAAATTGCTGCACATTCCATTGACATGCACATATTTTTAGAGCAGTGTGATCTGATGTTATCTGGTTTAAATACAATTATAGACATTAGTTAATATTCAGCGTTTCATCTGGCTTATTAAGATGCTTACTAAAAGATTAAGTTTTACGAAGCCTTTACAAAATAGCAAAAGAACTCCTTTTGGGAACAATGAGAGACGTTGCTGCAATGCCAAAATTACATTCAACGACAATTAACTTCTATTTAACCTTACAAATAGAAAATGGTAGGGTTCTTTAAAATGCTGCTGGGTCCACAGTTTAATGCTGCATTATATGCTAGACCAAAACATTTACTGTTAAATTAAGCCAGAAGTGGGAATTGAGCCATAATCTTTGGGGATCATTGGTTGGTAAAAATTTTAATTGGACTGGAAACCAAACTACGCAAATAGACTATCTGACAAAATATACATTATTATCAGAATATGCCACTAAATTAAACATCTTTAAACAAAGATAAAGCAAATTACAGTATATAGAGACTCCTTCTCCTTCCCCAACCAAAATTCCACCTACATTTTGGTAAATTCTACTTTACCAAAAATAAATGCTTTTACAATATTTGGTGCTACATATAGAGTAACCATGAAACTAAGACATGCATGCTGCACTGAACTGAAATAAAATGTATGCTGTGTAATGCAGCATAGCAGCTGTGCTAACATGTAAAGCATCTTGAATTTAGAAACAGCCTTTCAGTTACACAGAGCAATTTAGCAAGGCGAACGACATCTAAGTTTTCATTGAAGTGATCCCCATCATAAAGGGAAGGACACTCCTCCATTGGGGAGAGGGAGAAGAGTGACCAGGCTACTGAGCTCAGCAGCTGGCAGGGGAAGGGGAAGGGTCCTCTGGCCTGCGGCAAATGCTGGTACTGGATGTCTCCTTTGGAGGCCTTCACATTCCAGCCCCAGTCAATTGCAACCAATTGCTTTGGGAGATATGCGGAGAGCACATTGTCTAAGCTGTTTTGACCCCAAAGATAAGCAGTAGTGGTGGGAAGTCCAGCAGCAAGGAAAAGGAGGAAGAGAGCAAAGAATGAAATAATAGGTTATGTTTCTTAAAAATCCATGTTATGGATGCAAGACGTCAAAGCTCGAGAGCAGAGGTGCGTTCAGGATTTGCGAACAGTGGTGAACGTTCACAGTGAACACGCTTGATTTGTAAAGCACAATTTACTGCATTTTAGAGTAGTTGATCAATACATTTCTTTATTGCCCTGTAGGATATATCTACAAACATCAACACAGAAACATAAATACTAGGGCTGGAAATCGATATAGCTCAAAGTGCTGAAAAACATTTTCCATAAAAGTTCAACGGAATGGCAGTTGCTATGTTGATGTCGCATTGTTTACAAATAATTTAATAAAACTATATTCAACACAATTATTTAGTAGCAACTGCTTTATGTAATTCTTTTTGTATTGTATTCTAGTATTGTTGCACCAAAAGTATTACCTTCTCGTTGTCTATGTTTTCTACGTGTGTGAGGGAGCTGCGAACATCCGGTTGTAAATGCCGTAAATGACGACTTTACAACATTTTAACTTTCAACGGCATGTCGTTTGCCGTTGCCAGCGTATGTATTTTTTTGCCTACAACAAATGATTTTGCCATCCTGATCTTGTCCTCTAATATGATTTCCGGTTTGACGTCTGCCGTGTTCCATGTGAACGCAGCTTCAGGACCGTAGGGTAAGCTACTGCTTGTGCCACAGGTCTAGCACAAAAATAGCAGTGTTATCTGCTATATTATTGTTTAAAATATCATATAGACACATTTTAAACCACCAACCATTTGGAATACTAAAAGGAGAACATTTTTACCTTCATTTTAAAAGATACTGTGAAGATATACACAATACAAGCAGGTTTTGCATCTGCAGGTAGGCCTATTTAGAAAGAGAGCTAGGGTAGCTGTGACGTTGTCACGTGGGGTGGAAAAGTCTGAAGCTGCCATATTTACATGTGGATGGTGGCTAGCATAGTGGGAGATACAGATGAGCAAAGATAAGGAGAGCTAGTTCGATCGATGTTTGTGTTTAAGGATAGACTACATTTTTATGTGACTGGCAATTTAATAAACGTTTTCTTTCAATAAGCAATCCAGCGTTTTCTAACTTTGTGTCCCTGGAGGATAGTGATAACCGTAACAACCAGAGGTCCTTACCATGGTTCGGATCAGAAGTCTGGAAAGTAACACAAGCAAAGCACAACTAACACATTAACCACATTAACGCTGGCAGGCGGCCAGCACAGCACACTAGCGCACACACAGAGACCTGGGTGTTTTGCTTTTTGTGTGGTAGGCTATGTGATACTAAAGACAACGTATTTTTACTTTGTTGTTGCAAATTATACATACCACCTACGTTTAGTCAGGAAACTTTTATAATGCAAACCTTCCTTCTAAAACACCATCGTTTTCCTTCTCCATCATATGTGACATATTGGGTCACTCAGCACAAGGTCATTTGCCACAATAGGTAATAAATGAGGAGGAGTTGGAAAAAGTGCTGCGTCAATTGCGTTAATATTTTTTCATATTTATTGCAAAGATGAAAAGCGTTAATGCTCCCAGCCCAACGCTAGTAAATACTTCTATTTCTAGATATAAACATAATAATACCTGAGCAGTGAGCACACAGTTATGCCCCCAATCTCAATGAAATCCCTCTTCTGAGAGCAACTACAATATAAACTCACAATACAGTACAGTAGCTTGCCTGACAGATCTGTGTGTTTCTGACGATACCTACTTTTTGACGTGCTTGCGGCACGGCACAGAGTTCCTCATGCACGTGCCCGTGAGGATGTCCACGTTGTCCACAATGACGAAGGGCTTCTCCTCCAGCGTGACGATGGAGAGGTGGTTCTCGTCCGCATCCTCGTCGCCAAAAGAGTTGTACCTCGGCCACACCGGGAACATCAGTGAGAGGGTACCGTTCTCCCACCGGCCCATCTGTCGCACACACGCACACACACATATAAATGTTACAAAAGATTGCTGCGCCTAGCTGGTGTTCACTGACTGCAGTGTGTGTGTGTGTGCGTGTGCGGGAGTGTGTGTGAAGGTTACCTTCTCCCACTCTCTCGCACTGTTGAGAACGATGACAACTAGCTTGGGGTTGGCCTGGTAACCGTCCGGAGTGAAGGACAAGTCCCGCCCCTCATTCCATACATGCATCATGTGTCTGAAATGCACGCACGCACGCACGCACACACGCACGCAAGCAAGCACCGTCCCCGTTTGAGCATGTGCAGATAACAAGGAAAGCACAGCAATCACCACTACAGGGTATCCTCTTCAAGTCAATACCATCTGTGCGCACTGTGCACGTGTGTGTGTGAGTGTGTGAGCGTGTGCATGTCTTGATATGTTGTTGAGTGTGGGAGGGAGAGGTGTCAGAGGCCAAATAACTTCCCCTATCAACATTCTGCATTGATTCCTCCATGGCAACACCCGCCACTGGCATAGCAGACCTGCACGCGCACACACGCACACTATATTTTCCACTGGAGATATTGAAAACACTAGTAGACCTCAAACTCACACATTTACAATGAAAATGAAGAGGGTTGGGGAGTGCACCTGTACAATAAATACATTTCTAAGAGCATATCGTGTGATTATCCGGTAACAATGCGATCTGGGAAATGCTGCTTTATCAGAAGATGATTTCACTGAAAACTGATATGATATAGGCTGAACAGACACAGTATGGTGTTCTCAATGCATTGTGCTCTCATTATTTGAAATGGGCATGGACACAGTGTCAAATGATTTTACATGTCTGTAAAACCAGATGACGCTATGTAAAAATGTATTATTTAACATCTAAAATTGTATTGAAACGAAAATCTGAACAACATTTTATTCCATTGAGATAACATGTAAACACTTGTCTGAAAACAATAGTTTTGGCCTTCCATGTTTTGTATTTAGAAGTTAGAATTTTAACATATCTGTTGAAAGCAGGGGTAGGGGTACTGGGTCATGAAGGATTCTTGTATAAACATGAAGCAAATGGAAGTCAAAATGCATAAAGGGAATCGTTTTAGCTTTCTTCTGCGTGGTGCCAGATACTGTATAGCCCGCAGTTGAATATTGTGAAAATCATGCGAGTCAAATTGGTGTAAGCTTGTAGGCTGTTTCATGTGAAGGAGTGGGTTTCGATTAGACTCACATGAATGTTGCTGTGCACTGTAGATAAGAGGAAGGGAGCAATTGTCTCATGTTTTTGTTTTTTCTAGGTCTCTCTCATAGTGGCCTGTAGCCCATAGTAGGTAGACCTGTGGCCTTTCATGCAAGCTGCGAGCGGAGATGATGGGAGGTGATGAGGAGAGGTGAGACCTCCGTGCTTCATGTACGCAGGCGTTGCAGTGGGGATGTGGTGACCTGCACCGCTTTTCAGTGCCAATTATTGGCCACAAGGAGACTCTCCTTTCTCAACTGGATCATATTTCTCAGACAACATTTTCCTATCGTGGATTATAAGGCATTCTGTCACAGGGAGCTATCGGTAATGTGTCCTGATATAAATAGTATATATCTAGTCGCGTCTAACAGCGTGTTTAACAGAGCCAGGTGATGACCTTGTCACGGCGAATTGCCACGGTTGGCAACATTCAGTGGAAAACATGTTGCAGTGCGTTGTGGGAAATCTGTTGTTTCCTATTTCATGTCTTATACCATTTTGGAATGAGACACTGATCAAAGCTGAAAGGCTTGCTATGTTGTCGAGGTGTATAGGATGTGACTCAGCTACAGTGTTTATCTGCGCAGGGAAATGAATGAAACAGCTCTGTAATGTAAATACTTTTAAAAGTTATTTTCGATAATTGTATTCTACGTTGCTTTATTATTCATATCCGGCAATATGTGATGGCCATTTGCAAAATTTATTTTCATTATTTGCATACAGTTTTTCCTTCAAAGTGCAGTACTGCAGTACTGCAGTACCTGAAGAAGATAGTGTATTGTGACAGCATGGAGTGTCACAGACCAACATGGGGTGCTTCTTAGAGTTCAGTAGCATAGCCAGAAATGTGCGGGTGGGTGGGCGTACATGAAACTACTTGGGCAATTACAATTTATCTAATAGGCCTATTAAAACTACACTGTCTATTTGTGCAAGCTACAGGCCTAGTAGTAGCATGATATTACCACATCGGCCTACAGGCTCGCTTTTTTGTGATCACCACCAGCAACAACTAGAAATATTTGGTTTTCATGGAATGGGTCCTTTAAATAGCTATTGATATTTAAATAAAAATAGCCTATTTGGTGACTGATGAATAATACAGACATATAGTGTTTATTATATAAACATTAAATAATAAAATACCAAACTGGTTGGGTGGCGGCCGCCCACCCCCGCCCACCCGTGGCTACACAGATGTTAGAGGTGCATTTTTCATATAGACTAAAATAGAAACCAATATCAGTGCGTAACAAAATGGCAACAAACTCTGGTGGACAACAGTCTGAGGAATTAGTTCCAGGCAATGCGAGAAGGACATGGGTTCCAAATGGGATAATGCTGCCTTTTTTGTGCCAGAATATCCAATCCACCTAGAATTCTAGGTTCCTCCTAGGAAAATACAGTTTGTGGGTAATAATAAAATATATTTAAAAAAATAAAAAATAAACATTTGTTTTCCCTGTTTATGCAAGGTGACATAGTACCCTACTTATCATTGTGAGACTGTCAGTGGATTAGTAGAATATATATTATTCAGTAAATATTTCTTGTTATTTTCCTGGCTATAGTGAAGCAAAAATGCATCCTGATCTAAAGGTTGTTTTTATATGTTTAAAATCAAAAAAGGAAACAGCTTTGTTTTGCACTACTATCTTCTATCTTCCATCTACTTCCCGTTTGCGGACTGTATTTTTTATATTTTACGACATTGGCATGTATGGATGGAGTGTGTGCTTTCCGTCTTGGTGCTGTGCAGTAAATGGCAGATGGAGACCCAAACCAAAATAAGTGTGATGCATGGTGTCACAATATCACAACATCAAACCAGGACTGCAAGAAACAATACCCAGACAAAATACAAGTTTTCTGTGTGCACACACGTGTATGTGTGTGTGTGTGTGTGTGTGTGTGTGTGCGCGCGCGTGTTTCTGCCATTTTTTCTACATCAAACAATTTGACTGTTCTCCATTACAGAGACTGCTGGGAGGAGCATGTGTGTGCATACGTACTGTATCCACAAACATGCATTACCCACAGAGCAATACAACAACAAAAATGCAGGCGAGAACAAAGCTGGCAAAAGATGCTTTAATCCTGACTTAATGACAAGTGTCCAATGGTGTAAAATACATCTCTCATACACACACACACACACACCAGGGGTCTTATTTATAAACGTTGCGTATGCACAAAACGGGGCCAGAAATGTGCGTACGCCACTTTGGACGCAATGGTTGTGATCTATACAAAACAAACTTGACGGGCGAATGTGCGGTCCTCCACACACTCTTTGAACTATGCGTACGCACACAAATTTTATAAAATGGGAAACTGTGACTCCAATGGCAGAAGGAAGAAATTTGAGAGATGTTTTGAAATTAATAACATTTTGAAAAGTAGATAGAAATATAACGTATATCTCGGACGTCGCCAGACCTAAACTATGAATTATAAATACAGGCTATCTGTTATTAGAAATGCCTAATTGTTGTTGACAGACGTATGAAGAGGCGCGTGTACAGTGAAACAGCCGAGTCAACAATGTGTAAAACAATAGCATATCTATAATGAATTCCCCACTAACCACAAATCTCTAGTGATTGGGTGAATTTACTTTTGTCGGGTTTCTGTTGGGTTTTGCCATCATTGCCGTCATCAATTAATATTTATTCAGGGAGTTTGAGTGACCATTTATATAAAGGCAACTGTGGGTGTTAATTGGGTGGGACAAGACGCTCATTCACGTATGCTAGATTTAAAATAGGTTGGCGCGGGATTTGCGTGCCAACTGTTTTATAAATGTGAATACATTCTTTGTTTCGTTCGTACGCAACATTCTTGTGTATATTCTACACACACTTTTATAAATGAGACCCCAGGGCAGTAGTCACGGTTGGTAACAACAGGAAGGTCTGCCCAAGTCAATCCTCTCTCACAGGTACTAATACTACTGAGCAGTCATGTGCATAACAGCTTATCACATTGATATCATTAGACATCTCATTGTTTAACACTGTCAGCTTAGAGCTTTCTCCCTGACTCCCTTGCTCATTAGGATATTGAAAGAAAGGACTTCTTACGCAAGGATGCTCAACACCAGTGAGCACACACAAACATTTCCTAAATCATAATCTGCTCACACACGTAGGGTTGGTAATGATAAAGCTCAAAACAAAACATGATTCTACTTACTGTAGCCTACTGTACTGCTTGCAATAAGGCATTTTTGTTTCAAGTTTCTTGACAATTTTATATTTTATAGTCATATTTTCAGACTTTACACAGTATTACTTGAATTACAATAGGATGAGATTTAGGGATTTCCCTAAGGCTAGTACATTCTCTCTTTTGTTTTCTATTTTGTAGGCTGGGTTTCTTGTGCCGATGTTTGTCGGCTATACGGCTATTTGGTCCGTACCTGCGCACATGAGGAGGATCAGTACATTAATTTGACCCGGGTGTTTTCTAACGTGAACACCTGTTACCTGTGTAACAATGAGAACAAAGAACGTCCAGGAGATACTCTACCACAATCACACCCATGTCGGTTCTCCCAAAGCATTCCTTTTTTGGTATATGGTTATTTCAGACTTTAAACTTAACCTACCCTTAGCACGGACACCGTGCTTTTTAGGTTAGAGTTTTACATAGGTCTGTATGTAGGGAAAAATCCATAACTGCACACACACAGGCACGCCTACACACACACACACTGACCTCCGCAGGGCGCTGGGCGGGACCTTCCCGGGGCTCCTGTCAGACGGCTGGCTATAGCAGCTGCTCTGTGCCTCTGGCATCTCCCCCTTCTCCCGAAGCATGGAAGAGGCAGCTGCAGCCAAGATGACCACGCCGTCTCGCACCCGTGTCTCCAACGGGTACTCCCACTCGTCATACGACACTGAGATCATCCCCAGGGGGAACACCTGGGGGGAGCAAGTAAGTAAATATCTTTATTTATATGTCACCTTTCATTAGGGGTCACAAAATGCTTCACAGTCAAATACAATACAGTAAAAAAAACAGCAACAACAACATTGTAAAGATGTAAAAATGCTATTTAAGTTAATTAAAGGCTTGCTTAAAAATATGCATCTTTAGGTGTTTTTTTTAAAGCACCCATAGAATCCATATCTCTTAAGGCTAATGAGAGAGTTCCAGAGCCTATGAGCCACTGTGCCAAAAGCATGGTCACCTCTTTTTTTTAAATTCATGGCCTGAAGACCAGAGAGAGAGAGAGAGAGAGAGAGAGAGAGCGAGAGAGAGAGAGAGAGAGAGAGAGAGAGAGAGAGAGAGAGAGAGA
>JAODUH010044052.1:0-20082 GCA_027564835.1 Typhlichthys subterraneus | reverse complement strand
AAAAAAAAAAAAAAAAAAAAAAAACTTTGATAATTTATTTGCTTATTATTTGGGGAAAGTAAGATTTGTTTTCACATTTAGTAAAGACAACCTCAGTGTTTACATTGAGAACAGCATAATTATTTATTTCAGTTTTTAATTTAATATAATAATAAAATGAAATAAAAAATAATATATCCGTGTGTCAAAGGGAAAAAAAAAAAAAAAAAGATTATGTACCTGGCGTCGCAGGTCTGAGATGACCAGCAGGGGGCTCCACTGGAACCTCTCCTCTGTATTTGTTGTTGGCGTCGAAGCTACACACAGGGGTGTGGTGGGGTGGGCTGGGCAGGGGCCCTCCATTCACTACCGCTCCAATCAGAACCCTCATCTTGGCCAGGATGACGTTTTCCTTCTTCTGGACCAGAGGCAGCTCTGGCTCCTGATAGGCTGTCCTGCTCAGCTCCACCACGCTGTGGGTTGGGTTTACAAGTCAAGTTCACATGGCAAACAATGCCTGATGTGATGCCATGAGTGCAGTTCATAGAGAGACCACTGGTGTTGGACTACTAGCGTTCTATGTGATTGAGGTCCTTACCCGTCGCTGATATTAAGGCCGTACTGTAGGATGAAGTCTGTGGCCTCTGTAGAGCTGCGGAACATGAGTAACCTCACCATGTCTTCTAAAGGGAAGGTGGTGGACCTCTGAGAGCCCACGGTGTGGGCAATGTTCAGAGCCCTCAGTGCTTTGGTTCTGACCTACACACACACACACACACACACACACACACCATTAATAGAAGTTGTTAAAAGAGTTGGTCCCACACGGAATACATCTGAAACACAGACAGGGGGAGGGGTAGAGAGCAGTGAGCTATGGTGACCTGGTTGAAGTATCTGTGCAGAAGGCAGCTGGCCAAGTATGAGGCTGCCTTCACCAGCTTGAAGAAACGCACAAAGTTGTTGCTGTTGAGCGCAGCAAAAGCCTGCACGGCGAACTTCACCTCAGGCGAGTTGCGCACGTCGTCACGGAACTGCTGCACCTCGCTGAACACACAAGCAGAAATGTATACTAACAATAATAGATTTGCTTTAGGACCCCTTTCAAAACACTCAAGGACAATGACAGCACATACCAGAGTTAGTTATGCACTATCCCAAATCAAACGGTCACAATATTACATTGTACAGTTAAAAGGTATAGTCAGTCATTCTGGAGAAAACTTGTTGATATTTGAACTCAAATCAAAACAGGTCCCCCTGAAGCTCCGCCCCACACATTGGACATGCATTTCCAAGACTGGGATAGTGTTGTTGTGTGCCGTGTGTAGAGATAAAACGGTATGAAAATTTCATATCACGATTATAGTGATCAAAATGATCACGGTTAACGATATTTTCACAGTATTGTTCAAATTTAAATACAATAAATAAATAACGTACTGACATAAATAGCCTAATTTATATAGAAGTAACATAAGCCTAATAAAATTACAAATATTTTATCTGTTCAGTCCCCCATCTCTTATACTAATTTCTGATTGCAGTGATTGTGGAATAGGCTATTCACCTAACATGTCGTGAATGTTTTAGAATAGTTCAATAATGCAGAATCATGAATATATTTACATAGCCTACCTTTATGACAAGTGACAACATATTCAGGGGCTATATTCGGTAGTTTTGCAGAGCCAGCCTTTACTTTTACTATGACGTAGTTTTAATGGACGGAAAATTCGGATCGATTGAATGCCCTAGGCCTGCGGGGTTACAAACTAAGCAAACTCGCCTGCCCCGCGTGCAATGTTTTAACAAGGCTGTCTTGCTCCTTCATCCCGCTGAACACCGCACGTGAAATGGACACAAAGCAAACAAGAGTCGCAGGCACCCTTCTTCGAGAGGGAATCCTTCGTCCTTCTAAATGCAGAACCGGCAGGAAGCGAAGTCGGTCCGTGGATCCGCTGAGCTGCTCGCTCCGTGGTGTGCGAAGGAGCACTAGCTGCCACTCACTGCCTTCCAGGTGTTCGTTGACGCAAAACAAACCCACATTACACTGCGTCTAGCAGGTTGCTAAATGGTTCATGTTGGACGCTGTCACGCTGGTAGGCCATTTACTGGGAGCTTTTCAGCGCGGTAATCAAAGGTTTTAATGACAAGTAATATTTGGAACGATAATACTAAACGTCAGGAATTTTATCGTGGTTTATCGTAAGATCTGTAACCGTTACATCTCTATCGGTCTGTACCACTTTGTTTGTATTCTTATTTAGAGAGCCAGGGCTATGTAGAAACACTGGATTATTTGTTAATTACACGTCACAGAAGGGGGAGCTAGCTAGTGGACCATGAAGAGCTATTTGCTCAATTTAACAACAAGAATATATGCTTACAACTGCTGACTATACCTTTACATAGACCAATTCAGTTTGATTTAAAACTTTAACTTTTGTCAGGCTGACATTAAAAGCGGTCTTAAAATGTGGAGGATCTGGTCTCAACATTGTCTCACAGCGCTGGTTCTAATTCACATCTTCTGTATCTCACCGAAGGATGTCGCCATCGTTGAGCTTGAGGAGCACGTTGTACTGGCGGAACTCTGCTTCACGGGGGCAATAGACCTGGCGCGTGCTAAGGTCCTGGTACATCTCCTTCAGGCTCTGCAGGCACTTGGTCATGTTCTCGTTGTTGATCTTGGCATCAAACGTCATCATGGGCTCCTCGCAAAGCTGGTGGGCGCAGTGCACGTGGAAACGCGTGCACTTCTCGATCAGGGACACCGTGTGGGGGCAGCACAGGTGCTGCTGGGTGATGTCCTGGGGAGACAAAAGACGATGTCGGATTTGGTCACTGAGATATGTCGATGTCTTGACGATCTTGAGGAGGAAGCTGGGGGGGGGGGCCTACCTTGCGGATGCCACGGGTCCTGTTCCACACAAAGTCGTACCAGTCGCGGTAGTTGTCGTCGTACTGGTCCATGACCTGGGTCACCAGGTAGTCCATGGTCATGCACAACACGGGCAGGGGGCGGAGCTCGTGGGGGAGGGGCTCCTCCTGGTCGGCAGACGAGCGGCTGTACTCCTTGATGGCCGCCGTGTGGTCCACCTGGCAACGAGCAGGGACGGAAGGTGTGTCGGTAAACAGTAGCGAGGAGAGCTACGCCTTCAAGAACATGCTAGAAGCACAGCCCATGCGTGCCACACAATATTAGCACGTCACTGATATATCTGTATTGACATGCAGTTTTCAGCAAGGTACCAACATAAACATCCATTAAAAGGCTATTCCACACACCTTGTAGATTGACGCATGCAGTTAACGAAGGCCCGAAGATTAAACATATTATAGTATGTGCAGAATATGAATAGAATATTCACATAATATCTCATATTTGAGGGATCCATGCTGAAATGTGATCCTATTGTTTATGCAATTTTAAAAAGGATACCAGTAGCATGCATCCGAAACAGAAATATTTTATTTGTAAACATCAAGCCGAACATCCAGGCTCCAGTTTCTTTCCACATTAACATGGATACAAGGACAAAGACGGGTTACCATTTCAGAGTTTGGGATGACCTCGAAGGAGCTGAGCTGGTTCCTGGTCTCCCTCATGTAGCGCTCCTTCTCTGGACACATGTCAGGACATGTCCCCACAAACACCTTGGAGAGGTTCAGGTCCGTTCGCTTGGTGCGACCTGTACAGCACAAACACACACACGTCTAGCTACATCCTGCTTCCATAAGTCACAGAAGGAACAGCGGTGCACCACATTTAGAATAAATTAGCTTCTAGCAACAGTCAGGACTGCTGAATCATTGCCCGTCTTCTGCAAGAGACTCAAGACACACCTCTTCATGATCCACCTTGACATCTCCCATCTCATAGTCCTCAATGCTACTCAAGTTTCTTACTAAAATGTTTATTTCTCTCTCTACCCTACTCTTCTATTTAAAAAACAATTATATTATTTATATTATTCTCTTATGTACTTAGCACTTTAGTAGTAGGCACTTTATTATTAAAGCCACTGGGGACTTGGTTGGATGATTTAATTATATATTGACGTGGCAGTAGACAACATGACAACATGCTCCAACTATTCTGACATAATATTGGTTGCTTAAAATTGCTGGTGTTTGACCTGTCCAACTAATTATAAATGGAAGAAAAAAGTAATAGCAGGAGTGCTTCAGGTATCTCACTTGTAATTGTATCCACCGGTGCTCTTGTTCAGAGGAATAATTATCAAAAACGGGAAGGAGGAGCAGAAAACCACCAAATGAAAAAGTGACTAAGTGGTAATGCAACTTCAGAAAACAAGGCACTCAGGCGGAGTTAATAAAAGAAAATGCCTTTAATGTATGGGCTAGGACATCCGCCTGAGTGCCTTGTTGCATTACCACTTAGTCACTTTTTCATAGTGGCTTTCTGCGCCTTCTTCACGTTTTTTGATAATGATAAATGTACTACATGCAAGTCGCTTTGGACAATGTCTGCCAAATGCCATAAAGGTAGATGAGTGCTTATACAGAGATCTTACACAGCTTAACTTGTACAATGTTATAATCAACAACTATGTTTTTTAATCAGTTTACAATTTAAACAGTATAAATACATACAGTAAATCATACATATTTATATTATATAAATAATATACTATTTTTATATACATTATATAAATATAGTATGTGCTGAACACAAGACTCATTGACTGAATGTCCAGACATTGTGACCATCTCAGGCCTTGATTGACAGCTTCACCTTGCCGTAGGATCTTGTCCCTCTGCTCCAGGAGGCGGTACTTCTCCTCGGCCGTCTCGGCCGGGTGGCCAACCAGGTGGAGGAGTGAGGAGAGGACGGGCCGCTCCGAGCACTGGGAGTCTGCGCTGCTCTCCTGCTGGGGCTCGCTGTCAAACAGGAGGGCCTTGGCTATGGCCGGCCTCTTCATCGGAGAGCTGCCACACAGGAGGGAAGATTTAGAAGGGAACCTGCGGCTGAAGGGGACCTGGGGCAAGTGTGGCGCGTGATGAGAAGGTACCTGCGGCTGAAGGGGACCGTGGCGGGGGCCGATCTATGCGCAGCTCTTCGGATGGGCGATGAGACGGCCGGGGCCTGCGGAGCTGAACAGTCCTCTTCTGCCTGGGACCCTCTCCTCTCCCTCTCTCCTGGGTCTGGGGCGACAGGACAAACGCTACAGGGCCACCGGGGAAACGCAGCATCGAGCTGCTGGGCCACCTAACTCACTCAATAGTATAACTCTACCACTTAAAAAGGTGTTCTATAACATGCTAAACATTACTGTAGTAACGCAATAACTCTTTTCAACATGAAGACACAGCGGAATAATGATGTCATGAGCAGATAAGGAAGTAACACACTATGTCTGTTTTGGTCTGAGATAATGGTGCTTTGTGTGCCATCTAGTGGCAAACTACCATGCATAGTTAATTTAAAGATTTGTTTTTAATTAATTACACTAATTGAGTAATTATATAGTATTTGCATATTAAAACATTGCATTGTGTAAGCCCTGAGAAGAGATAATACATAAACAGTATAATATGATTTTAGATCACGCAGTGTTGATATATACTTCTCTTCTTCTGCCAGAATAGGAGGAGTTCATGTCTGTGCAGGACTTTGCCCTTCTTCTTGGCCTTTGCTGCTGAGGCCTACGGAGAGACAGGTAGAGGTGAATAAACACACACACACAACAAATGAATGTCCGCATTATCTGAATGCATGAGGCGGATTGCACTCACATTATCGTGGAAATGCACGATGGCCAAGTTCTTGTTGGGTCTGCAGAAGATCCTGCGGACTTTGCCGAAACGACTAAAGTGCTTCTCCAAGACTTCCTTCTTGTTGAGACCCACGGGCACATTCTTACACTGGAGGACAGTGCCGTCTCCCGGGGAGACGCCAGGCAAGCTGTCGGAGCTGTCGTTGCGCTGACTACGTCTGGCTGAGACAGGGCTTTCAGGCTCTGGTTCTAGGCCTTTTGCCATGTCTGGTGGTGGGAGGTGGTGATACGCATTTTAGCACACATTAATGTTAAACACAAGGCATTGAGCGGCTGCTTGGTTCTCTGGGCATGTTAATTAATAAATAAATAACAATATTCCTTTCCTGTACGTACGCTACTGAGCCTGTTAGTAGTGCTAGAACAACAAACTTAAAGCGGAATTCTTATTGGTGGAACAAATCAAATCAGAAAAAAAAAAACACATCTAGGTGAAGTTCGTACTAATGTAAAAGTATGAGCAAAACCCAAAGTAAAAAATGTCATATTAAAAGAAGCAACAAAAAAAAACTTACTAAACTAAAAAAAATCCTATTCTTCTCTTATGTATTTGCTACTTACTCTTATGCACTTTAATATTAAGCACTTTGTTATTCAGGCCACTATAAACTTTGTTGGATGACTTAACGATATATTGATGTGGCAGTAGACATAATGACAACATGCTGCAACTATTCTGACATAACATTGGATGCTTGCAATTGCTGGTGTATGGCCTGTCCAACTATTGACAAATGTACATACTGTAAGTCGCTTTGGTTAATGTCTGACAAATGCCGTAAATGGAAATGTAATCTCAGCCTAGGTTAGAGCGTGTTAGGACAACATAGGATGACACTCCTCACCCGAGTCCTCAGCTTTCTCCAGCACCTCTCTGGTAGGAGCCTGAGCCCTGGGGGTGGAGGAGGCCTGCTGGTCTTCCTGTGCTTGGATGTCTCTATGTCCCCAAGGAGACACCTGCTGCTGCTGGCTCTCCCGCGGGGCTGGCCCCCGCCTCACCGTGTTAACCGTGGGCTTCAGCAGCCCACTCACTGCCCTGCTGAAGAGGCCCACAGGGCCGTGGGTCCTGAGCAGGGGCCTCTTCGGGGCCTGTCTCACCGCATCCGCTTCAGGCAGGAGGTCTACCTCCTTGGTGGGGCTGTCTGAGACCACGCCCATGGACGCTGGGTCATCCTTGCGCTTGGTGCCTTTGCCAAGCCGCGCAAACACGCTCCCCTCCCCCATACCGCTGCGGTCCGAGGCCCTGTCCCCTGTCTTGGGATCCGATTTGACTTTGGGGTCGCCGAACGCCGAGGTTTGACTGAAAGTGGCGCCGCCGAACAAAGACGGCGTCTGGGGCTGGAGCACCTTGGCTGAGAAGCTGAAGGTGGATGGGGTGGTGGGCGGGGCCGCTGCCGGGCTGGTGTTGGAGCTGGAGGGAGCTGCTGGTTGGGAAAAGGTGAACTGTAGGGCACAGGGAGGGTCGATGCTGTTGCTGGCAGTCTCGGCTGAGATGGAAGGAGCTGCCGTTGGCTGGGAGAAGCTAAAGCCCAGCAGGCCGC
Organism: Typhlichthys subterraneus; assembly: GCA_027564835.1. Lineage (NCBI taxonomy): Eukaryota > Metazoa > Chordata > Actinopteri > Percopsiformes > Amblyopsidae > Typhlichthys > Typhlichthys subterraneus. Next base: position 12,758 of record JAODUH010044052.1, on the reverse strand, counting down.
TCTTGGACTCGGACATGAGGGAGAAGCCGGTGGTGGGTTTACTGGTACTCTCCATGGTGCTGGAGCTGGTCTTAGAGCCGCTAGTACCAAAAGGCTGCCTGGACCCCATAGTAACTTGAGAGCTTACTGGCTCAGGGCTCACACTAAATATGGGCTTAAAGGTGAAGTCTGAAGAGCCAAAACCAGTGCTCTGAGTCACGTTGGATGGAACATTTTGAGCCGTGGACATTTGCTGCCCAAACGGTGACTGTCCACAGCCTATTGACTGAGAGGAACCTATTGTAGCACTGGAGCCTGAAGCAGCTTGAGACATTCCAGCAGAGAGTCCAAAACTTGGAGTCTGCTGGACTAATCCAGAGGGCTGCCCAAATGCAGAAGGTTGCCCAAATGCAGGGGTTTGTCCAAACAATGAGGTTTGACTTGAGCCACTGGGTTGTCCAAAGGCCGGTGTGGATCCACTGCTGAAGCCTGCACCACTCTGTCCAAAATGAGGCGTCTGGTTCATTTTAGACAGTGTGGAGGACTGAGCAGAGGTCTGTCCAAATACCGAGCTCTGTCCGAAAGCTGTGGTCTGTCCAAAGACGGTACTTCCGAGCGATGGGGGTTGATTTAACATAGCAGGCTGTGCAAATGTCGATGACGGAAAAATTGTTTGTGGCTGGTTGTTAGTGGTCTGCTGTCCAAACAGCTCAAATAAGCCAGGTTTGTTGGTGTGTCCTGTGGCTTGAAAAGCTCCCCCTTGAGAACTCCCGAACAGATTGTTTGAATTCATGGCTCCAATAGATTAGGCTATTTCCCCGATACGTCTGAAGAACATTTACGGTACATCACAAGACCATTTCCGCGCCAGTTGCTCAGTCTATTGTATGATTGTCATTTTGCTTTTTCACCACGTCGTTAAGCGTATCTCATGTTAATATGCGCGTGTTGTAAAAGAAAAAAACTACTTAGTCGCTATGGTGCTGTACCGTACTTTAACCGAAGCTAACGAATCAATCTACGGTACTGCAAGTAACCAGGTACGGTAACAGCACACACCAATTGTTGAGTAACAGCATCAGCATAAAATGTGGACCGTGTACATTAAGAGAAGTCTGCATTATTTCTCTATAACATATAAAATATCTCACTTGTCATAATGCTTTTTCAGTACACTTAGAATCATACGATTAAGAACCATGGATGATGTGTTACTCAAAACACAGGTAAACGATTTCCGATTCCTGTGTTACCGTCTATGGTTGCCGTATGTCAATCCATTTGTTTTGGTTCCCACTACCTACCGGTACCGTACTTGTTTCCACTTCTCCATTTCGACAAACATAAAGTCCAAAATGGGTAGATCGTAATTAGTTTTAATACATTTAAGTTTTAAATGTATTACTATTTATATCTAACTCAGCTAAATTATAGTATAATTCTGAGGAACTACTAGAACTGGGAGTTGTCACTTTGCATCTTGACTGCTGAAATGCACCGCAGTTACTAGTAAGCTAACGCTAGCTAGCTGTCAACTGTTAGCTGTTGGCGCTTTCATGTGCGTATTTATTAAGCTGTAATTATTTATATGTTTTATATGTTATACATCAGATGATCATCTGATGTGTTATAATATAAATTTCCACATTTAATTTGAAGTTGAAATGGGGGTAGTTCTGCGAAATCTCCAGAAGGTGGTGCCCCTGCGACGTGCCAGACTGCGAAGGGACGTGGATACATTAAGACACATACTTGGCATCCAGAAATTTGATTTAGGGATCATATGTGTGAGTAATCGTAGGATGCAACAAATTAATAGCACTTATAGAAAAAAGAACATGCCTACTGATGTTCTTTCATTCCCATTTTATGAGGTGAGTTTTGGTCTGGATACAATATACGTTTTAATCTATTAAGTTATTTTATTTTCAGACATCTTGAAATAATTTGTTTCTCCTTATTCTGAATCCAAGTGACACACAGTACTTTATATAAGGCTCTAATGTGATACAGACAGTTATTGTAGTTCTATAGCCAGGACATCAATGTTTTGCATAGGTGAATAAACTGAGCTTGAATAAAGTGTTGTCTCCCTGTTTAATATCACTTCTTTCTGTCAGGATCTGAGACCTGGTAAGCTGCCTTGTCCACTTCACAGAGATGAGCTGAATCTTGGTGACATTTTCTTGGGTGTGGAGTACCTTGTGAAGCAGTGCCAGGAAGAATCATTGGATCTGCATGGAGTTCTCACTGTAAATATTCACAGCAAGACCATTATTCATATTAAATCTTGTACCAAATGATGTCTGACATTCAACCACGTCCATTCTTAATATTGTTACTGACATTTCAGCATATTGCCAGACATCACTTTTAGACTGGCTGATAGATTTTAAAATATATCAATTGGTAATGGAAGCACCCCCCCCCCCCTCAGGTTGTCACTGCACATGGTATATGTCACCTGCTGGGCTACAGGCACGAGACAGAGGAGGAATGGGCTGAGGTATGTATCACTGTAAGTCTGCAAGAGAAATTATGCATAATTGGTAGCAATGTCACTGTTCTATTTTAAATGAACACACTGATTTGTTTCCGGAACTGCCCTTGTGCATTAAAGAACATTTTTATGAAATTCACGAGGGCAAACCACACATGCTCCTTGTTTTAGACCTATAGGCTCAACCCAGTCTATACCATTCCCACCCATCATTTGCCCTTTTTGTGCTGTTGTTTTGAACTTAAAGCTGGTGAACTATATTAAATGATGTAGCTTCGTGGACATTTTATAGTCAATTGATGTAAATGTACCAGGTTAATGTATTTGATCTGTTTCCAGATGTATCAGCGGGAAAGCTACATTCTGAGCGAATACAACCGACTCACAGGCAGGCAACTGGAACCATTAACAAAGAGATGCAGTCAATATATTGAGTAGTGTACACCGACTGACTGGACCACACATTACTCCTAGACATGACATAAGGAAAACGTTATATGGCCCCAACGATTGTTTTCCTGTAATGAAATGTGAGGTTCTTTTAGCTACCTCTGAAAAACTGCTGGTGACCTTGTTTTGAGTGTTTTATGCAATTAATTAAAAACCAATCAAATTTTCTCTTCAAACTTTTATTAAAATCTGCTTTAGGAAGAGCGAAATACTGTATGAACAAATAGAAAAAAGCTGCTTCACAAATACACACCTGGGGCCTGTTTCAACAGAAGTATTCAGGGAGGATGTATAACAACCTACATTTTGCAAGTTTTCATAGGCTGATTATGTTGCTCTAGAATACACTAAGAGCCTCCGTAAAAGCACCTTTCCTGAAAGCCCATGCAAGGCTGGGTATTACAAGTCAACAGGCTACATGAGTAATCGTGCTGGTTTTTAGTACTTGTTATCAAATGCTTAAAATATTTCATCATGAGAACTTTTGTCCTGCTGTGGATATTTGCATAAATATTTTAATTACTTGGAAAGTAATCACGTTGAGTACAGTATTTAGTGTATAATTACGTTTTCACATATGATGGGGTATTTGATTTAAAATATTTGCCTATGCAGCAATTCCATTTAATACCCAGCCTTGATCCCATTTGCTTTACATTTGTTATATAGTAGTCATGTGTAACGGTTTCATAGGAAAGAGGTGAGGGTTATATATTGTGATATTGCTTGATCAGCCACAATAACCTAAGACCCTATACTGAAATAAATAATTTGTTGGCCTTTAAAGAGCAAAACCTCTGACTTGCACAGCAGTTATGTAGGGGCTGACTGTACTTCCTAAACAGTGGTTGTGCAACTTTCAAAGTAAAGCTCTATACATATATAACGTTTGTTGCTGGAAGGCAATAGGGAAGCCCCTCTAAGAGCGAGCTCATAAAAGACAAGCTATATTAATATTGAGCTTGTTAAACTTTGCAAAATGGATAAGACAGCGACACACAGTTTGAAAGTAAAGCATAGAAAGCAACAAGAAAACCATTCCCACTCCAACACCAAGACAAATAGATCTGTCAGTTGTGCCACAACATAAATATTGCACCATATGTACCCGCTGAATACACAACCATCTAGCTCTAGGTTAGCTTATACTCCAATATAACTTTATTTTATGTATTAAATGGGAACTTGAATGTCTGAGGACCATACAATCTGAGGAGCACCATCTGGCGTCTAATAGATGCTATGAAGTGAAGCTCTGCATTAAGGGAGAGTTCAAAGATACGTGACAAAAGTAATTTACAAAAGTTCAGTAAAACCATAGCAAAGAAAACAATCGGCCCCAAAACACAAGGACCAAATTTGAGCAAAGTAAAGATTTGTACACCGTTTTGTACTGCATTTCCAATATATAGTTATATATTGTATATGGAGTCTCGTCAGTCTCCTGATGGCCAACTGACATAGCCTGGCTTCTAGAAGAGCAGAGGAGGGGAGGGGAGATGTCTGGGGATGCCCGACATGGACAGCGATCAGTAGTACTTGAGTTCATTCACACTAATGTTGACAGAATAACTGTCTACCAGTGTGGGTGTGTTTCAGAGGGGCTGTAGGACACTCCTTCCTGGTTCTGACGTGTTGCTGACTCCAGTTCTCTCCATCTCAGACAGCTCATCAAACACATCTCTGACAGACACAAGAGAACAGTCAATGATGTCCTTATTAGGCGAGACACATGTAAGCTAAACTGTACATTTCATTATATGGTTTGGCTATATCATGTTTCAAATAGAATGTGACCCACAAAACACAAGATGCCAATTAAAATTGTGTTGGCAGCGGTAAAACAGCACACTTGACGGAGCGAAGAAAGAAACAATGTCCATGTGTGCCAAAATATCACAAGCGAACACATTATCCAAACGGCTGGCTTGTGATTCGTGCGAGAGACGTCAAGCAAACGCTTTACATATGAACACTCATACTATTGGAATAGTGCGGCCCTGGTTGAAACGGCAACAACACATTGCTGTTGTGTCACACAGCCTTATCTTACAACCCCCAATAAGCATTTGTGACAACCGCTGTGCAAGATGGCACACAGGTGTGAGTGAGAATGAATGCCAGAAGAGCCTGGATGCTGCCTGTCCTGGGACAACTCACTTGTGCATGTAGAAGAAGATGTAGCCGCTGCGGTCCCGGTCCCGCTGGACCGCAGCTTCCTGCGTGCGCGACACGTCAAGGTCATTGTAGGTCAACCACGACTGCTTCTTCATGTCGTACACGTCGCTGATGTAGTGGCCTTGGGTGAGGGAAGAGAGAAGTGTTTTCAAGACTTTGCTTTGTTTTAAATTGAATTATGGTATGTGAATATGTGTACTCCATGTCAAGTACTTTGTTCACTACAGTGATAGTATGTAAGTGGGCATGTGCCTGTATGTTTATGGGCATGGTGTATATTCTATTGTATATTGTATATTTTGTTGTATATTCTACTGCATGTTGTTCATTTTTATTTTATAATGTTTTGAATTTTAAAGGGGTGAGAGCCAAGGCATTACAAATTTCATTGCAATCTACTGTATTCTACTGTGGGAGCATATGACAATAAAATTGAATTGAATTGAAGAATTACTTCGGCGCTTGGTCAGCAACCTCTTTTGCTGCGTTTTCCCAGGAGCAGACGGCTAACGTAAGGGGTAAAACGCCAGACCGTGAAGGTTTCACGTTCAAAATAGCGGTGAGTGGATTAAGAATCTGTTCATGAAAGGATGGACAGATGGACGGAAAGACAGACGGACACGGGCGCTCACCAGAAGAGGAACTGCTTCCAATGTGACTGACGACACTGATCAGCCTGAAAGAGTTGGCCAGCTCACCGCTCTGTAGACAAGAGGCAGGATGTTCAATGCACTGACAGCTGCTATAGAAAACAATATGGTAACTATGGTAACTGTATCATTGTGGTCTGTAAAGGCTGTATCCCGGGGCCTTCAGGCGGTGACACACTGGCTACAATTTGGCAGCTGGCTAAAAGGGAATGGAGTACCTCAGCGTTCCTCTTCAGGTCTTCAGCCTCTGCATCGCTGTACTCCATGTCCAGAATGTCCTCGTTGCCCGAGTCCTCATCTGAACACAGCAGCTCCGGCAGAGAGCTGTTGAACTCTGTAGGGGAACAAGAAGCACAATGGTATGCCGCCACACCACACGCCTGCTACGATGACGTGCGCATCCGAAAACACTATGGAGACTCCGTACCTTGCAGACTGAGCTCTGTGGCTCTCTTCAAGTCGTCATCCTCCCTCATCTCCTGGGCCTCCTGTGTGGGGACACATGACACATGTGACGTTGAGGATCCCTGGGAAGCAAAGATGAACTAACATCGAAAAGACCCATTTTAATTAGTTTTAATCACCGTATGACCCCTCCAACACACAACCCTTGCAAAGATGGTGCATAACGTCAACCACACATAACAGTAGGCTTATTATTAGTCATTAGACAGTGTATGCCCAACTTATGGTTTTCAATAAATAAAATAAAAATGCCATTGAGCATCAATACAACTCTATATTTTATTATCAAACAGCCAGCAGCCCTATTGATGTGAACATCTTACATATGCATTAAAGAGAGTTAGGTTCGTGTGACAAGACAGAATCCAGAGGACCCTACATGTTCCTGAAGGCTCTGGGCCAAAGCCTGCTGGAGTTCTTGCTCCTCCCGCTCCTGGTCCAGACTGTACTGCTGGACCCAGTCCAGTTCACCCTGCTGCTGGGCCCCATCTGGAGTCTGGTTCTCCTTATTCTCATCCATGGTGAGGTCCAGGGAGTCCAGTACATCTGCAAAAACATGGAATTAAATGAGTGTTAGGGTTTTAGGTTTAGATGTGTTTTACTGCGTCCATTCTACAGGACGTTTTACGTCTTCACAAATTTGATGGAAATTCACTGTTGTGGTACTAATGAGGCCGAGCCTGGCTAAAGAAAAGGTTTGTGTACATGCTGCTTGTAAACGTACTATATAGCCAACCGTCTATGGACATCTCATTCTGTTCATTCCTCAAGTTCCCATGGAGAAATACCTGCAGGCGGTTTGGTGTCAGTTTCCAGCAGATCTGCGTGATAGGCCAGGTCATGGGCGTCGCCTTCCCCAAAGCCCGTGTCGGGGCTGCTGGTTGACTCGTCCTCCATGGTGGGCGGGGCTGACACCCTGGCCTCCTGGCGGCTCATCTCCAGTACGACGGCCAACACATCGTCATCGTTAATGCTGTTGAAGTCTGGGTCCATCGCTGCCCCCCGCTGGAGACAAACTGAACGTTAAATGCTATAAAAACTAATTTAACTATTTAGACAGTGAAAGCAAATCTAACAATTGGGCGGTTCAAGGGCGTTTTGTTAAAATAATAAATGTCACATTAAACAGACCAGATTTGACACAAGGTCTACGTGTTGCTTCTAAAAGCTACCAGTGGTACATCTCAACCCACCTATCAACATCACCTATTGGTTAAAAAGGTGATTATTAATATCACAGAGGCTCCGCCCACCTCTTCCGGCCGCTCCTCCTCGTCGGGAAGGCAGTCACTGACGATGCGCTTGCGGCTCACGTTCACCCTCCGGCTGAGCTCCTCCTCGCTGTCCGAGTCCAGCAGGTTGGAGCTGCAGCTGGAGGCGGCTGCTTTGCCTCCGGCCACCCTCCTGCGTGCAGAAACTCCACAGTCTGGATCCTGATAGTCACGTCTATGTATTATACTGAAACTCCTGAAAGGAGCACCACTGTGATCCCTATTACGCAGACACACCTGATAGGAGGAGCCGTGGAGGAGTTGACAGACTGGGAGGTCTTCAGGGTTCTGGACCTTTGTGACCAAAGCAGACATTTTAGGAGCCGTGTTTACTGTGGCTGGCTACGTGGCTTTGTGATCTCTGAGACAAAGCCAAGACATCCCGGTATACAAGTTGTCCAGCTCTATTGAAAGTCTTTACATAAACAAGCCACATTACTACACACTATTTACAACAAATGGCACACAATGTGTGTGGGAAGTTCAATTTTAGTATGTAAAAAGTATGATGCTCACAAAAACAAAAGAATTAATAATAATTTAAATTCTATGGTGAAGGTGTGTGAAGGTGTTAAAGCCAAAATACACTAGACCGTGATTGGGGGGCTTTTGTGAGAAGCAACAACTAGTTGAACTGGGTCCTGTCATTACCAGGCCGTGGCATTCTAATGCATGCAGGAGAAAGGGGGTGAACACGACTAACTTAAAGAAGCCTGCCTGCGCGGTTTACACACACACACACACACACACACAGACATCTGTTCTGTGTGGAGGTTTGGCAGGTAGGGACGAGCCTTACGTGTTGGCCTGTGCCGTCCACCCCAGGCTGAGAGGAGGCCGTGTAGCTTCTGTGCAGTGAGACGCCAGGGTCAGGTAGCGAGGAATGACCACCTGCTGCCCCAGCTTGCTGTTCAGAGACAGCTGGGCATTGAAACTGTAACGCTTCAGGTGCAGGATGAGGACTCTGGGTGAGAGGGTGAGAGGGGAAAGCCGTGGCAGCTTTGACACAATGTATATGAGATCAAAACATAGCAATACGAGAAGAGATCATTCCATTACATCTACAGGTCTAGTCTACCTAACTCTCTCTTCACCATTATGTCCATCAATACATTGAACAAAACAGACTGATAGGAATATACATCTGTGATGTTTGATCAATTACAACAGGCTCCAACTGTTTCCTGATGTTTCCGGTCAGTTTGATCTGTGTGTCGACCGCGTACCTGGGCAGCTTGCTGAATTTGTGCGTCACTGTTGCCGCTTTCCCGCTGCATTTCTCACACGAGTACTCGATCTCCTCCATCTGCGCGAAGACAAAAGGTGCATTTCAGTAGCAGTCATGTACAACCTCTCACTCTCATTCGCCAGCGCGTGCTCGGTGGTCTACGGCGCAGAACGGAACCACAGAGGCAAGCCACGAATAAGACAAAATGCCCAACCAGTCCTCACTCTGAAAAAGAGGTCCAGGGAGTCCTGAATGGATCGCAGAAGGAGGGTTTTCTTCCTGCGTGGCAGGTCAATGGACAAATCATTGAACTGCTCTCGCTTGGTCACCACTTCACCACAGCTGTGACAGACACACAGATAGGAGGGACACCGTTTACAATTACACCTAGATTCAAGTGTTATGAGAAAGGAAACTGAGACGTTTGTGCGGGACACAAGGTCAGCGGCAGCAGCCATGGCTGCCCCGGCCTCACCCTTTGCAGGTGATGGTGTGCTGGACTTCAAACTCCATGTTGACCGCCACGGGGCAAGTGTAGACGCGGGACGTGTCGGGCTCCTCGCCAGGCTCAGGCTTGGAAGCGGGTGCCACACTCGCCCCCTGCTGGCAATCTTCCCACGCCGCACTAGGAGCGGATGAGGAGGAGGAGGAGGAGGAAGCAGCAGCTGCTGCTTCGCTCCTCCAGCTCTTGTTCATTTTCTCCACGTCCTCCTTTAGCTGGTCCAGGCACTGGCTGAGGAACTCATGGGCATCCTGCGGCAGGGGCAGATGCTATAAATCCTTCTGGCAATTTTCTATTTAATGGCATTGCATAGTTACCAGTAGTGATACAGGTGGTCACACGTTTGTGTTTCCTCACTCTAATTAGCTTGAGTAATAGACTTGAGTAGCACCACCACCACCAAAGAGACAGTGGAGTCCAGGTCTTACATTCTGCATGTACCCGGAGAAGCGCTCAGCTGTGGAGGAGATGGCACTTTTCACCTTCCTCAGAAGGTCCTTCTTGGTCTCTGGACAGCCCACGTCCTTCTTCACCATCAGGTGAGCAAAGCGCCTGTGGGGATGATGGACATGTAGCAGGGTTAAACGAAGAGAGCAATGCTTGGTTTCTTAATTTAGAACAAGAATGCGGGGCCAATACCTGAGCAGAGCATTGATGGGCACCTTCTTCCAGGGAATGCCTTGCTTCAGCATGTCACTGGAAAAGGATGGAAGACTGAACAGAGACTGCAGGATGGCGTTCATGTAGCAGGTGTTGCCAAGGTTGGAGAACCTACAGTGCGTGAAGCGGAGGAATTGGACAAAAGGCACAGACTAATGCTACAACGCTGCACGTCCAGCAAACCCATTCCTACAAACAGGCTTACCCTTTTATGTGGTGTGACAAACTCAAAACACTAATTTATGTCTGCTTTACACAATCTTTAAATGGAAAGAATGTCGCTTCAACGCCTCTTTTCAGATTCTACAGTACAGACTCTAATTATCTATGTTTGCTTATGCCTGTCTCCATCTCTCTCCGAATGTGATATTGACACCTTAGCACTGTTTGCATTGCCTTATCAGCGGTGGCTTGTTAATAGAGCCCATCTCCCCATCAAGCAGTTTGTTTTACCAACCAATCTCCTATGAACCAGGCTGGGTAAATACCATAATATACTTCACAAACATTCTGCCTGTTCATTTGTGGTGAACAGCGGTTGCTCGAATGGTGTGCTAACATGGCAGCCCACATGAACTAATTTGAAGAGAGTTTACACATGCTCTGTTTCATGTTCTTACCCTTGCAGCGGAGGCTGGGGCTGGGTTAGGGTGGATGGCCTCTGTTTATTCCAGCCACTGTAGTCCAAAGACGGGCGCAGCTTCTTAAAGGGGGTGGAGTGGTTGGGCAGCACAAGGCTTCTCTTGGCGGCTGAGGCCTGGGATGTACTGGATGGCCTGTAGTCAGGAGAAACACACAGCAGCAAAGGTTAAGATGTGGAGAAAGTAAGTGCATTTGAGGAAATGTTAAATTGACAAATACACACTGCTATGCAAAGGAGAAAAACTATACACCAGGTATTTCATGTTGTGTAACATATTACTGGATCCAGGGGTTCCACCACCAGTGTAAAAGTAGTATTGCTCTAATGTTCTCGTCATAGGCCTATGTGGTTATTGTGTGTATTAATGTGAAATAATTTATCATTGCGATTATGAATAATAGCCTAGGCCTACATGTAGGCTACATCAGCCGTTTTCCACAGAAGGCATGGGCCCAAAAGAACGCATATAGCTTTAATTTGAACATCGCATCGAGCGGGGGAGGGGTCGACGAGTGGGGGTCCTCCCCCAGGAAATTTTGAGCATCAAACACTTAATTTCCTGAATTCTAGAGAAATTTTCTGCAACAATTTGTGCCTTTTTATTGGCACCATTTTTTTCCAGTACTGTTATAAATATTGTGAGGGATCTACATGATTTAAATCGCAATTAAATGTCAAAGGCAGAGCAAGTTTATAAAGAGAAGGATAGCAACCCGTGCTTTAAAGTAATTTGGAACCCAGTTTGGCAAGCTAAATATATTAGATAATGAAATGGAGTATATAAGCGATGGGACTTTAATTAGTAAATCAATATATTGACTTACCCTGTAAGAACAGTGTTTTAGCTGTTCTGTTCCTTCACGTGCGGTTGCTGCCGTGTGGCTTACTGTTCTACCGGAGGGTACGTGCAGAGCCATGTAATAAGATATAATCATCTTATTATATGACGCTGGGTACGTGCTTTGGGACCAGCGAACTTTTCCCACTATTTACTACACCACGATTTACTCCGTTGACTACTTGTGAATGTACTACTACTCTGCAGCTCTCAAAAGTAGTAGCCTAGCCTACAGAAGCATATTGTAGTCATTTATGTCTACTTCTGATATTTCTAAATGATCATTGCAAATATTGTTATATCTCATTGATGTTGGTGAAAACACCATATTGACATGCAAAAACTTGATTTATTGAACACTTCGGGAAATAACCGTAACCAAGCACTGTTGTCATGCACTCGACAACAGTGGTGCAAAGTGTCATACTTGGTAAGTAGTCAAGTTTTTTTAATAAATCATAGCAGAAGCAATCAGATTCTTAACTTCAGAAAATAGGATGTTATTACAGGTTACTAAATTCTTCTAAATAAAATAAGCATAATATGTCTATGACAAAGAAGTACTGCCAGGCTATGCTGATTTGATAATTAGTATTACCATGGCAATAATGGCGGCGGCGGCGGCGGCAGCCATAACTGGATCAATGCACTGCAATGCATGTACATTTTAGTTCGGCTTAAGACCCAACAAGTCTGACCTGTCCAGCAATGAGTGGTTCTGGCTGTAGTCTTTAGTCACAGATCTGCTCCCGTAGAATGTAGTTGATTGAAGTGGTGCTGCACCCAGGGGAGCTGATGGTAAAAGCACAACAAGTACACATTTTAAACTGGTGCCTAATACAAACAAATAGCATAAGATAACAACGAATAATATACTAATGCAGTAAAAATCCTTCACTGGACAAATAACTGTATTTGAGCCATGGCAAATTAAAGGCCGGTGCAATTTAAGTAATCCAGTGTATGACATGATGTTCACGTTAGTTAAATCAAAATAAAACCTAAAAAAAGACCATGATACTGTCTATACCCAGTGGTGAATGACCTGTAGATCCAGAGTGCCATGGATGTTGACTGGAGTTAGAGTAAATATTGATCGACACTGACACTAGATAGGTTAAGCTTACTTGCGCTACGGTTCTCTTCTGCCAGCTTCAATTTCTCTTTGCAGCTCAACAGGAATTTCCTCGATGGATCTGATGTGGCCTTGTTGTTGCTTTAGAAGACATTATATATATAATGATTAACCAGAAATATGCCCCCGCACGCCCCCCTTCTGTGTTCCCTTTTGTTCAGAGTCTACACCAGAAATATCCAGCTCTGGAAAAACATGAAGATTTACTCCAAATTAAATAACTTTTTTATATAAATACAAAATATTGAAATAAGATACA
>JAODUH010044041.1:8413-20088 GCA_027564835.1 Typhlichthys subterraneus | reverse complement strand
AATAACTCAAAGAAGTCAAAATAGCCATGCCATTCCGCTGTAACAGAAGTAACACTTTGCTGCTTCTATGATCATCTGTGCTGTATCATCGCAGTGATGGGCTCTGGTTAGAACACATTCTGCAGAGCTTCAGAACTAATGCAAGGCAGTGATGCATTGCTGGCACAACCCACTGTGAATGATGTGTTGGGAGGATCTGTCTGTGCACAGTGTCTGTCTGTCTGTCTGGCTCAGCCTCCCTGGCAATAGCAGAACTCATGTGGCAATGAGCCCCTCAGCTGTCTGTGTTGTGGTAACTTAACAAGGAGGTGTTAATTGTTCTCCTACCTGGGGGGGGGGGGACATGTTGTGCCACTACCCATGGGTGGACATGTGATTTCGGCTTTGAGTGCATGCCTGTGCCAGACACTGCACATGTTACAGTACACTTCCTCTGTCGAGAGCCGGCCTATAGCCTCTTCACACCACATGCACTGGCATTACTTTTGGGAGGGGAGAGGAGCTTAACTCCAGCACATTTCTTTAGCTTTAGGCAGGCTGTGACTTTGGATTTAAGGCTAGTTGCCAGTGGCACCTCTAGAGTTTAAGATTTAGGGGGGCACTGCTTGTTAATATTTACTTTAGGGTTGCCCCAAATATTCGATTATTCGGGTATTCGTTCATTGTGTATGTATTTGATTTAAATATTGGGATGAGTATTTGTTTTTTCACATTATGCATGCATGTTTTCCCATTAATCCCTACTGTCTCCATATAAACCCACATGATGAAATGTAATTGCCTGCTCTACACTGTGTCATCAATACAATTGATTGCAATTGGCTCCGTTTTTAAGAAGAGAGCAAGGCTATTCATTCAACACAAAATCTTATTGGCTAATACAGGAGGTACAGTATATGGTATTGAACAGCTCTGACTGGCTCAATTGACGTGTCAATCAAAGTGCATGGCTATGTTTACATGTGTGGTCACTGAAGCTAGGAATCGAAGATTACTTATGTTATACTTCGTAATTATAGTTGAGTGTTTTTAATTTTTTTTTTTGAGAAAGAGTATTCAAATACTCGTTCGGACATACCATCAAGTATTCGAAACCTGTAAAATGGTTTTCGGGACAGCCCTAATGTACTTATTCTTAGTATATGTGCAAGGAATGCTGTGTGATGACTAACAATAGCGTTTATAATACTGTAGCTGTTGACCAATTTCCCTCACAGATGAAACCCAGTAGAACATAGAATAGCTTACTGAAAATGCACAGCATGTACTTTCTACAGACTGGCCAAGTCGCTGTTTACACTGCGCTTGCTACCGTACGTACATCCCTGCCATACGTTCGCTCCACACTTTACTTTACACTTTACATGCTCTACTGACCAATGTAAGTAAAGGCTACATGCTTCATCTGCTACATGTGGCATGCATCATGTGCAACTGTGCCTAAACGTGGACCCTCTCAAACGATGGAACTCATGGTGATTGACTGGAGGCCAAACTCAAACTGTGTCCATGTATTACGCATGTTAAGCTTAAAAATAGGAATGAATGCCCTAGCCAAAACAGATGCAATTGTGTAATCTTAAAGGTTAACACTTTATTATCCTACTTAGCTGCGGTTGTTCACATGCAAGGTGTGAGGATTTTCAGTCAGAAAAAAAAAAAGACATCTGCTGATTAATCTATTCAAATATTCCTCCTCCCATTCATTCATGATTCACGCTCGTGGGACAGATTGCATGCATTACTGTATGTAATAACATTCTCACAATGACAAATTAGGTGGATATAATGTATTGGAACATATGTATAGAACACTCACCTCATCAGACCAACAAACAACATGATCATGATGAAGTTTTGGGGGTACTCTGTTCTGGCCTTGTGTTGGTACAGGCAGCAAGGCACAAACATTTTCAGGCAGCCTATGATGGTGGTGGAAAGCATTTGGACAGCGCCTAGAAATGACAACAAGCCAACAAAATCAACTCTCAGGGTTGAGATACGGGATGCAGTCAAACGCAGGAGGCACAGGAATACTACTCAACAGGTTTAACACAGTGGGCATAGAAGGCAGAGCAATACTACTCAACAGGTTTACCTCAGTTGGCATAGAAGGCAGAGGAATTCTACTCAACAGGTTTAACTCAGTGGGCATAGAAGGCAGAGAGGAATACTACTCAACAGGTTTAACTCAGTGGGCATAGAAGGCAGAGCAATACTACTCAACAGGTTTAACTCAGTGGGCATATAAGGCAGAGGAATACTACTCAACAGGTTTAACTCAGTGGGCATAGAAGGCAGAGAGGAATACTACTCAACAGGTTTAACTCAGTGGGCATAGAAGGCAGAGGAATACTACTCAACAGGTTTAACTCAGTGGGCATAGAAGACAGGGGAATACTACTCAACAGGTTTAACTCAGTGGGCATAGAAGGCAGAGAGGAATACTACTCAAGACAGTGAATTGGTTCAATGCTGTCCAATAGTTTCAAATTTAACCATAGGAAGGAGGCACAAAGTGAATATTGGGTCTGCCTGGTTACACCAGGCTAGAGGTATTCTTCTCCAGGATAAGCAGAAGGCATATGAGGCAGAACAGGTCAGGAAATGAGCACACAATACGTCTAAAAGACAGCAGCATATTCCAGGGACAGACAATACTCAGACAGGGGTAGTAACAAGGGGCAAACAAGGGTAACAAACAGACTTGGTGAACTAGCACCAAGCAAAGGTAAAAAGGATCACACATACAATAACACAATGATCAGGACCAAGGAGTGAAACAAGGGCCAACAACGAAGTACAGAGGACAAAACTAAATGTCACAGACATACCTATGTAACAAAACACAGGGAAGTGAGGTGTGAATGTTAAATACTTTTGTGTTATTTGGAAATAATAACTGTCAAATGTTTATGACTGCCCCTTAACCTTAAAGCCATATATACATCTTAAATTAATTAAGATTTATATTTGCTCACAATCACAACTATCTGATTGTTATGACCCCTAACCTATACAGTATAAGATATGTTAAACATTAATATAGGAGCAAAACTATTTATGTAAAATAAATGTAGCATTCTGAGCATAGAATGACATCACACTCCATCTGTGTGTTGTAGTCCTTCATAGGAGGTCTAACTGCTTGTGAATGTTATTGCATGAGTGTGGCCCATGAAGCATTTGTTTGGTCTGAGATTCTGGTGCTTATTTTGACTTCTAATGTTAGACAAGATCACACATACAGAGAGCACCTTTCGATATGACTATATTTAACTTGAGCACTGCACTGTAATATCAAATACTGCACAGCTACACTATATAAACCAATGGAGGCATGTAATGTACCTTTAATCTAATAAAAAGGGGCTGTAAATACTAACTAAAAATTAATAGCGTCTTACCCAGCATGCTAGGTTCCCCCTCAAGCAGCGATAAGATGTACTTGTTGAGGAACAAAGTGCAAAAGCTGAAGAAATACCATAGGCCCAGGTAGGTCAAGGAGCGCGTGTTCCATACACCTGACTCTGCCTCGATCACAGTGGTCTCGGTGACAGTGATTTTTAACACATGTTCCCCTGGCTGGCTGTCGCTACGAGCCAGCACCACTCGTTCCTGCCGACTGCGGAACGGTGAAATAAACTCCCACATAGAGTGTCTCACAGGGTGCCCTTTGTCTGCCATGATACTTGCTACCTGAGGACCATAGGGCCCAGCAGGTGCAGTTGAAGAAGGCGAGCAAAGTACCGACGGCAGTCTGGATGTTCAGTGCATCTTCTGTTGACAGGCTACATATCTCACAGTCCAGTAGCAGGTATTAAGGTGCTGGGTCCCTCCCTTCTGCACTGCCACAAAGAACAAATATAAAGTGTCACTGTATCATTAACACACATATACATTAGGAACACATGGAACCACAAAACATATAGCATAATGGTAGGCACCTAATTGTACCGAGGCACCTACTGCCTACTTTACGCAGTGTTTTGTACCTTGCATGCAATTTAAGTAAGGGACCATTATCTAGGTGTTTATGATTAATGTCTTCGGAATATTCATAGTAACAGTACTGTAGAAGCTAAAGCGTGCATCTGGTGGTTTCATTAAAAAAAATATTAATCAATGGCTAGATTTGCTCAATTCTGCAATTTATGAAATAGCATTAATTCAAGTAAACACAACTGCGTCACTGATGTTAATAACAAGAACAAATAAAGACGTCTTTACCTCGTTAGCTTTGACAATGCACGGGCAATAAGACACCACAGGAAGCTAAATAATGCACGATTGAGCTAATGCTAAGACGCTACCTACTACGGTACCGGGTAATGTATGATCGTGCGACCCTACTGTACTATTGTACTAAAACACGAGGAAATCTGAAACGTTGGGAAATCATCTAGCTATGTTTCATAACGTAAAACGATCTACATACACTGACAACTATTATTGTCTGGCTCTCAGCCACTCATAGACGTGGCGTTGAAAAACACTCACCTTCACAATGCATAGCGGATGCCAAATGCAAGGCATTGTCTCCACCTAGTGGCTAGTTTCTGACATTTAGATTTGGCATCAGAACTTGACCACTTACCGTACCGCTCCAGCCTCCTGCACAGAATATTTGAGTTGAAAACGTCGACTGGCTATTACTGGCTATGTCATTTTCCATTATGTGTGTATTGTTTCTCGCAGCAGCAAGTTAAACAAATAATAAAAATAAAAATAATAATAATAATACCACATCTACCATGCCACGATTGGGGCTGTTATTAATGCAACATTTAAAACTTTTCAGAAATAATCAATTACACCACACCACATCACATCATTATAAATACAATAAAAGTAAGTAGGCCTATTGTTATTACCCATAGTTATTACTTTATTATTACCTACCTACAGAGGTCAAAATAGCAACATATTTTCAGTCATTGTAAACCATCGGCAAACTACACGAATTAGGTAAATAAACGATAGGCTTATATAATTATGCATTTCGTTTAGAGTCTCTATTGGAGAATGTTAGGTTAGGTTAGACAACCTGTGGTTATAATCATTCATGACGTCACATATAGCGGAAGTGAGCTACAAACCTATGATACAGTTCATATCCAGCCTATTTGTTATTATTAACATTTAGTCAAAGAGAACGTATGAGAATGTAACGAGCAATAGAATGTAAACACCTGCACTAGTGTTGGAAAAGAAATGGACGAGCAAAGGTGAGTGAGATTACCCGGTTGGTAGTTTTATTTAGTTACACACTTTTGAGCAGCATTTCTAAACTATACGTTATTAAAATATGATCTTGCAATGGGGAAACGATGCGCAGTTGCAGCTCTCAGGTTAAATAACTCGGTATTTATTTACTATTCCCATAAAATGTAATGCTCCTTCAAACCTCCTTTACTAGCTATTAAGCTATTATACCATTGGTGGGTTCCACAGGCAGTTTGTCTTCACTATATCCATCTATACATTTCTGTATCCCAAACAATATATTTCCTTAGGCTACATTACAAAAAGAACATTTTAATTTAGGTAATTTGAGGAGTGTTCCCATTACATTATTTGTTTTTAGTCATTTACTGGGCAACCAGCAACAGGAGGGTTCAGATGTTCCATCTCCAAATCTGAGACCAAGGCACCAGGAACTGATCCCAACACCATGTGGCCCAGTGAGATAAAGTCTCTTTATTCAATCACACTGTCATTAAATCTGTGAGCGATACCCATAATATGGTTACGGGTTCTGCCTTGATACAGTAAAGGCTTATGTTAAATATTTAATATTTTTATATTGAGCGCTGATTTCTCTGCTACTGGTTTGCATTTACTTCCCTTTTGCAGATCAAGCCTTGGTCAGAGCTGTCTTTCCTGGTCAAGGTCTATTTCTGCTTCACTACTGTATCTCTGCTGACGCTGCTAGGCCTCACATTGTACAGTATCTACAAGCAGAGCCTTGTCTCATACAGCTATGAGGATGATTTTACTGTGTCGCTTATCCAGCTGGTCGGAATCTGTAAGTGGCATGTCTTTCATTTAAAATAATTTCTTCTGTGAAGCAGGCATAAAGATTAAGGGCCTGGATATGTACAAAAGGAAGAGAGATGATTTGGAGGTGTTCTGTGAAAAGGCTTTTTCTCATTAAGATCATTGTATCATAATTACAAGAAAACAGTCACATATTTCTGTATACAGTAAAGTCACAGTATACTACCCAGTCGGTTGGTACAAGCGTCTCACTTCCTTATGCCGCTGAATCACTTATGTCTTTGCAGTTTTACACTAGCACAATGAAGTTTGGATCTAGGGCCGCAACTAACGGGCACACAATTGACATTTCCAGATTATTAAAGTGCCTTTCAATTGTAAGTTATTATGTTGGATGTATGTATGTTATAAGTATAAATGCAAGTGCTCAAACAACTTTGTTCGATTTGTATTATTGCCAGAATTCCGGAAATGTTGAAAATCAGAGTGGCACGCATTCTTCTTCGCCCTACAACTCTCAACGGCTCACGTCATTCTCTCTTAGTCACACACTAAATACATTTACAGTACTGTACAGTATATAGAGTAACAGAGTTGTGTCTCCACTCCACCAGTGTTCTGCATCTACTACATCACACGAGGCATCCTGCAAGAGAACAGACAGGAGCTGATCGTCTTTGTGCTGAGTGTTTTGGTGGTCGTGGTGCGCTCTGTTGTCAACTTCACAGTGCTGACAGCACAAGACAAACAGGAACTATTGGTAGGCCCTCTGTGTGTGTTCAGTGCTGTAAATGTCTAAAGCTATTCTCCAGGTATATGGTTCAAGAGTAACATTGTACCTGACTTGCAATACAAATGCACAAAGGTGGGTGTGAAGAGCAGGGAAGTGGATACTTATCAAATAATGTGTACCTGCGTGCATCTCCAACACCTGAGCAAGATCTTATGAGGTTAACATCTGAAACTGGTCCATTCCATTTGTGTTGACAATTGACAATTTCATCTTTTCATAAATTAATGATACTAATCCAGTTCACGACTCTAAAAAAAGTGTATTAGTGTGCTCTTTAAACCATCCATTGAGACCTTTAGAAAATGCAGTTTAAATACGTTCTAAACAGGAATTAATGATGCCATGTGTTTGTGCTAGGTGCGGTTTGTGTGTGTCTTGTGCGTGGGCATGGCCCATATTCTGTGCGCCTCCTTGCTCATTCAGAGACCAAACATGATGGCCTTCAGGGTCGGCGGGGCCCTTGAGAGCCTCCAAGAGCAGTACTTCTTCCTAAACCTGTGTTTTTCCATGGTGACCTTTGACCTGCAGGCACAGGTTAGTCTGAATGCCACAGCCATGTGACATCAGTGTGTTATTTTAAAGATAAACAGACCTGTTAGATGATGTCATTATTATAACTTAATTGTTTATAATTGTTAATAATTGTTTTACTTACAATAACTGATGCATGACATATACATCTATTATATAATGTACTTTATTCTAAGTCACTTTTGTTTAAATTGAGTAAAATTACATTCATGTTCGTGTATATATTTATGTATGTCTTTTTTAAATTTTTTTCTTTATTCTTTTGAACGTCCACTACATTGTTGTTGAGTGCCTGGATGATGTAATGTCTTCCACTTCACACAGATTTACTTACATACTTACTAGTTATCTTGCTCATACTGTAGATAACCTAAGCACAGGTCAGCAGGTAGTCAACCAACATAACCACAACCTTATCCTGCCACCCTACTTCCAGTTGTCCCTGTGTATCCTGATTCTGACGTCAGGGACAACAATGTCCGACACCAACAACATTGTCATGGGTTTTGGTATATTCTGGGCTTGCTTGACAGCAGTTGTTGGGGCCATTGCAGTGAGTATTATCGTATAAGAAAATCACCATATTAAAGGTGATCTAAGCGATGCTTTAACTCAACATCAAAACAAATACACATCTCTACAGTGCTGTAGTGTGCCCCCTCAGAAGCTCCGCCCATACACTATAGTGTTGTGTGGCTGCATGCGAGCCACTTTGTTTACATTTGTTAATATTCCTATTATGGTAAGATTGTGTATTGTAGGAACGGCAGATTTTTTTCCCAGCTCGGACACTGAACAGAGAGCTGAGAAGGTATTTGCTGAATTTGAATTTGAATTAGAATCGCTAACACCACCATTTTAAAGCATTGAGAAACAACGCCCAATGTATTTAGCGCTGCCTGCTACCAGTAAAATTGTTGTCTGCCTCTTTCTTTTAGGTGTTAAAAGAGATTAAAGCCTTGGTTTTGACCTTTGTCGTGCAGAACATTCCAGAAATAGCCTTCTTTATATATCTGATGTACAGGGTGAGCGGTGATGTCTATTTACCCATATCTTTTAAAACATCTGTACTTCATATATCCAGATAAAACTTGACATGGAATTCATTCAGCATCTACATTTTACAGTTTAGTGATCTAGGAGAAGAAACTGACTCTTTCGTCATTTCAGATCATTGAGAAATGGGGTGAGGATAAGACATACACTCTTGAGGCAGCTGCTGTCACCGGCGCATTGATTTCAGTAGCGATCAAAGCTGTGTTGTTCTGGGCCCTAGTCCGACTGGTCCACAGCTTTGGGCAAGGCCTCAGAGAAAGGAGTAAGTACACACATTCCCCTTTGCTTCACAAACATGCTGTAACGACATGGCATACGGCCATACAACAGTGTCCACCAGACCAAACACACCTAGATACAGTACATTTGACCTTAGGTTCACTTGTGCAGGTATAGAGGCAGCAGAATACTGTACTAAAATGTTATCACTAACGTCCTGTCCATTTTGCAGTGTTTTCATCCAACAAGCAATAAAGCACCCACGTCTGGCTATGGACTCTGGAAATATTTACGTTTTTAATAAGATGAAATGTTAACATGTCTGTCTGTACAAGGATGAAGCACATTATTTGACAAGTATCCTATATCAGTTTACTCTATATTTTTTATCATTTTCTTAATTTTATACTTTTACATTTACTAATGATGCTATTCTTTGATAGCCAAGTTTAACTCAAAGTTAATATACAGACCACTGAATGCAACGTCACTATGTTGCTTGTAAATATAAGGTTTTATATGGATAATTGGCTATTATTGTAATACTGTACTGGCTGAGGGACTCTAGGTTTAGAAGCCACAGACTGATACTGTACATTGTGGCATAGACACAACATGCATTAACATTTCAGCCGCACTTCACATTTAAACTGGAACTGCACCATAAAATGTCTTTTGAGCTGTAAACTAAGCAATAGGATTGATATGGATTGATCTAATAGGATGACACGACTGCTGCTGTTAATATTGACAAAATTCACGTTTCGTATAAAGAAATCTGAATCTAAAATCAGAACTACACGGAATTTTCATTTTTTTTTATCACTCCAGAACCTGGCTGGTTTTCAACTGTACACTTAATACGCTCATTTGTCATCCAATTCAAATGTTAACATTAATGTTAATGAGGGTCCCCTTTCAGCCCCTCCACCTCACTCAGCTCCTTGATGCATTTTTCAAAGTTGTAGTGGGTGGAGTCAGGCTCAGCACCACCAGGGTGTAGAGAAACTTTAACAATTTTAATGTTTGTTAATAAAACATGATTTCGTTATTGTTGCTTATAGTATTTCACATATATAATTAGCAAGATGTCTTCTTTCAAATAAACAAATTCAAATGTGCACATATATCTTAGTAAAAGATTTACATTTATTAAAGGGCAGGGCGGGGTGGGGGGTCTGAATTTTTTATTATATAGTGTACAAATTACAGGTCTATAATAAAAAAAGTAAAGCACTTTGAGAAGACAATGCGTCACAGAAACAGTAGACGACTGATGCTAGTATCACAAAAAGGTTATTAATGACTTCGGTGTGTTAACCACATTTTGTTAAGTCAATAAATCTTTATTATCCCCAAGGGGAAATTCTTTCAGACAGGAGACAGTAACCATAATTTGCATTTTCCTTTTCTTCTGAGTGCAGGTAATATGTGCATAACTTGTTAACTACAAGTTCTATTTAAAAATCAAGTTGCATTTTGAATAAGCTTTGGCTGAAATGTCAAAAATAGAATTGAGAGCTTTTCCACTGATCAAAATTACCTTTTCATGTAACGTGTGGCCTATGACATGGCCTGTACAAAACTATTCCTAAAAACTTTATATTGAATCAATTTCTTTATCTTTAATACATTTGTATACCTATACCTTTTGGAGACTTAAAGCCTCAATATAAAATGTACCAAATAGATTTTTTTCTCTGCAATCATACATTATAAACCTGTTAATAAACATATAGACAAAATACATCTTAATTCAAGCATCCCATAGATATTAAAAATCAAAGGAATTATTGAATTGAGTTCTAGTAGTTGGTCCTTCTGAGGTGTAAATTCACACCATTAAAAAAACATCTAGACCGTTTGACTGGCCAAGTCATATTATACTGTACATATAAACAAGATAATTATTTTTTAAGTATATAAAGGTAGGCCACATTAAGTACTCCGTGAAATTCACATTACACACCAATATAACAGTCGCATACTGTATGCAGATGTTTCATAATGTACATAGCACTCTCCCATTGATTTTATAGAGTAATATCTTCAAATTGTCCCAAAGCTGTTTCATATTTAAGCTACATGCTGTTTATCTATGGCTTTAGGTGTTCAAAACAGACAAAAAAGATCTTAAAACGATGTGAAGACATTTGAGTCGTGGTCTTGTAGCAGTCTCAATGGAATGAATTGTCATTCAAGTCATGCATTGACTAAGTAGACTTTCTGACAAAGATATGTAACATACTACATACTTTTAGCTCTGTAAGATGGCTTGAAAATTCTGAGCCACGAATGCACAAATGAATAAGAAAATAATGATGTAAACCTTGAAAAAGAATGTTATACAAAATACCAGTGTTAAAGGCACAGTACATACCTTGCCAAGTACACGGAATTGTGCTGCTGTGTTAAATATGTATGGATTTGTAGGGGGAACAAAAAGCAGACTCATTTGACAATAAAGTAAATGTTCTAGCGTGGATCGTAAGGTTGACAACATTGCAATGAGTTTCTGTTTGCAACATTGTTTTCAAACGGTCTAGAGATAGCAACTCTAGCCATCACCCCAATATCATAAATAAGCCTTTGTCTACTCCAAAATGAAAACAACTCGTCAAAAAAAAAGGAGACAACAACTTTCCCCTACTGCCACAATCTCTGCATAATAGATTACAAAGCACTACAACACAGCGGATAACACCCACATATGAGAATCGCAACCGGGCAACAGCTGTAGCTGACCTTGTGGTTGGAGAACAAGATCAACACACCTTGTAAAGCATACAACAAATGGTCCAAAGCAGTGGTTCTCAACTAGGGGGAGATAATGAGCCCATGTTAACCCCATTAAATCCAAAAAAGAGCTACATTCTCTGAATTGAATAACCTGTTCTATTCCAGTATTCCAGGAAGTGTGGGGAGATATTCATACATGATTATTGTGTGACCCTTTAATGGTCGTATGTATGTATGTAGAATATCATAATAGCGCATATATACATATATATACATATACATATATATACATATACATACATATATATATACACATACATACATATATATATATATA
>JAODUH010044030.1:0-18463 GCA_027564835.1 Typhlichthys subterraneus | reverse complement strand
CTTGCTTTTGGATTTGATGGAATATTGAGAAATAATCTGACACACTTTCGGTAAAAATGTATTGTTTAGCTCTAATTGTTTGGTAATTATGTGAGCTGGGTAGGCCAGGCTATGGATCCATCTGGCTTAACAGGATATGTAAGTTGAACAAGATTTCAGTTCCGAATATTCAATTAACTTTTTCACTAAACAAAACATTTTCTCAAAAACGATTGATACATACTGTACTTTCAAAGACATTTGCTGCGTTTAATGGACGTGGCGAGTGTTGCTCAGTGATATGTAGGGAGTTAGCCGCATTTTTACCTGGGTGTTTTCTAAGTCACTATTTAGTGCCAGTGCCAAAATATTTCTATCATTACACCTTTCCATCTTAAATGTATGCAGTCTCATATGAAATGCAAGAAATTCAAAATTGAAATATGTTGACACAACCGTTATGGACATATTCTTGAATTAAAACAGTGTGCTATGCACCAACAAAGGTGGTTCTAGAGCCACGCTATGTCTGCCATCATCTTGCATCTACACAGCTGAAATACAACAATCTACATCAGTAAAACACAAACGATCGCTTTGTTGTTGGTAGCCATGTGAACGTTGCTCAACCCACAGCCCATGACCAACCCAACACCTCCCTGTTCAGTAACCTGCTGATAGTTCACTGCCATTAGTGTTCATTGAACATATAGCACTATACATATAACATTCCACCATTCTGAATGCAGGGAGGGACTGTCTTCCTTATGTCATATATTTAGGGGTGGAGTTTATTTACATCATACTACATAATAGCCTGGGGATGCATGCACACACACCTACCTACAGGAACTAATATAAGCTTGATATTTCAATTGGTTTTCATGTCAACCAATTGGGAATCACTGTTTCACCTTTTTACTAACCTTTGTTGCTATGTTCATTTATTTGAATTCATCTTGTGAATAGTATACAACAATTCCAGTTAGAAAAATATTCTGTCATTTTCTTACCATTATAATCCTAAATTCAACGAGTTGGATTCTGCATAAACTAAATCATTATAGAGAAGTAATCTGAGAAAGCTGCTTCTTCTGATATTAATTCTGACAATCATGTTTGTCTTTATGTCCTCCGCTACACAGCAACAGCTTAACACCGTGGCAACCATTTAATAAAGTGTGATGTGTATACCATTTGTTGTTATATAGCGGCTTCTCCATGTGCATAGAGTAGGCTAATAAAATCACTGCTAATATTACATGTGTCATAAAACAGGGTGATTGTAAAACATAACTGTCATTATCATGTTCGGGTAAAATGGCAGGTGTAGGTTAATGGTATGAGAGGGCACCGTAGTGATTCATTAGCAAACGATGAGGTAGACACAGATGCAATACAGTGTAATTGCACTTACATGCAAACATAACTCAATTTAATAGACATTGCTGTAATACATATAGCAAAATCAGCTATAATTACATGCCACGGTATATTTCAATATGAATTCCATTTAATCCTAGCACTTATCGATGCATGTATGTTTTTATTTCAGCTCATTTCATTTCAGATGGACACGTGTTGCTAAAGATTGGTACTATCAACATACACATCAGAAGCACATGCTTGATCTCATTCTCTATCCCAGCATCATGGTGAGATGGTTACAAACTCATGCTTTCAGCACATCCAACTGCAAACGACAGCTTCACCTGTGATGTTGCCCCAGCATGAAAAGCAAAAGGACAGTGTCAAAGCCACACAGACGTACAATATTAAGCGTGTGCCGCCCTGCAAGCAGCGTGGACGTCGGAGGAGGACTGCGCTTTTCTGGGACATGGCCTCTGAACGCGGCCGAGCCCGGCTTCATCCAAGCGTCGCAACGCACCCCCATTTTATTTCAAAGGCAGCCTCAAAGCATGCTGGGTATCTGTGAAGCCTAAGAACTGATCTGCGGTTAAAGAGATGCATGCATATTCAAGGTAGAGAAAGCGGGGGGGGGGGGCGGTTGAGGGTAGCCGAACACCATTTAAAAACATGCAGTGGTCCCTTCTCCTGTAGGAAACAAAATGGCGGTTACCATGGGCGTCAAAGAACTCCTCGTCCGAGCTGTCCTCCGAGTCTCTGGCTATGCTCTGCATCCTCCACTCTGACAGGCTGTGGCGCGACGGGCTCACTGGAACACAACCACAGCAGCAGGGATCGCTGTTATTTTGGGACACCTGGAATTGTCTCAGAGTCTCTCTACAGTCGCATACATACAGACACACGCATACATACAGACACACGCATACATACAGACATACACACTCACACACGCATATATACATACATACACACACGCTCACATACAGGCGCACACACACACACAGACCAAAATGCAAGCACACACACCCACGTGAAAATATATGCTCCTCTTTAAATCACTCACTGACTCACACCCCAACCCACCCACCCACACACACCAAAATGCGAGCAAACGCACGTGAAAATAAAGATATTCTCCCCTCCAAATCACACACACACACACACACACAGATAAACACATACTGTACACACGGTGTTATATAAACATGCAACAGTGCAGTGGTGCGCTACGCAGTGTTTGGGGGTGGAGGAGCTGGAGGAGGTGGGGTTGAAAGCACGAGGGCCGGTGTAGCGTGGCACACGCGGTCTAGCGGAGCCAGCCCAGGCAGGCACACGGCCAGGGGAAGCAGACTTTAATAGCAGCATGCCTTCAATGCCTTCATATCATTAGTGAGGGAGGGCGGAGGCCGCCTGTCTGAATCTGCTGCGAGCTGGAAGGAGCTGGACGGTGGTAGTTGGGAGGGAACTGGGAGGGGGGAGGTGCAGCTGTGGCTGTAAGAGCGCGCACAAGAAGAAGAGAAGGGAGGAGGACGATGACGATGGGAGCTGAGGAGCGCGTCGGGAGCCCCCTCCTCTAGTCTGTGATGTCAACACTGCTGCTAAAAATAGCGCAGGACGGGGGGGGGAGAGGGGCGGGGGTCATACAGAGGTGGGCTAAGACAGGCTTGGTGGAGGCGCAGGAGGTGGAGGCGGAGGGGAGATTACAGTCGGTAAGGGAGCCTAACACGTTGCTGGTGATGTCACCGCTGCTGTGCTGCCGATGCTAAAAATAGCCTCCGGTGAGAGGCACGCACACACACACACACACACACACCGAGAAAGAGGTAGGTAAGGGTGGGGCCAGGGTGCAGGCTGCACTGTACACACTACGCACAGCCTGGGGCTAGGGGGCGGGGCTCAACGCTGCCCCGCACCAACGCCGGGACACGTCTGAAACCCTGTTGTTAATGGTTCGTTATCTCAATAACGATCAATCATATTCGTATTATTATTAATTTATTATTAATTTATTATTATTTATTTATTATTATTATTCTATATATTATTAGTATATTGTTATAATAGAAACCGTCTACTCTCTGTCTGTTTGTCTGTCTGCAGTTTATTGTTTGTCTGTCTGCAATCTGTATGCAGTCTGTCTGCAGTGTGTCTGTGGTCCTGGCTGTATTCGCGGTGACTGGTGAGCATGAATGCACACTGTTTGTGCACACTGTGTCCTTTGTTGAAAAACACACACACACACACAGTTGTGTTTGATAAATGTAAACAGTGAGCAGGGGGCAGACGTCTGTGTTTCTGGGGACACTAGAACATCTATAACAATTGAGGATTGTGCCTTTACATGTACACAGGATAGATCCTGAGTATCTATGCGCACATGCATGCACGCACATGCACACACTCACACGGACACGCACGTGCACGCTCGCACTCCCACGTCCGTGAACCCAACACACAACACAACACACGGCCCTCACCTTCTCTCTTAGAGGAGCGGGAGGAGCGGGAGGAGGTGGACCACTGTTTGGTGAGCCCCCCGCGTGCCTGCAGCTTGTCCCGCACCGCGCCCCCCACCTTGGCCGCCCCCTCCTGGGCCTCGGCGTGGCCGGCAGTCTCCTCCGCCCCCTGCTCCACGTCCGGGGCGGGCGGGGCCGCGCCGCGCCTCTCCTCCTCGGCCACGGCCTCCTCCTCCTCCTCGGCCTGGCTGAACTGGGCCATGCGGCGGGCCAAGGCCTGCTGGGTCTCCAGCTCCAGCTGCCGGATGTCCTCCATGGTCAGGCCACACCACTCGTCCTGCCAGCACCACGCCTGGCGGTGGGCCCGCACCATCACCTTCCTCAGGCCTGGGAGGGGGATGGGGGAGAGGGGGGAGGGGAGTAGATCCAATTGATCACATTTCCGTTGCTGTAGGTTTCCAAGCTAACCTTTATTTAATACATTTCAAATAATAAGCAAAGTATTTTCGATGTGATTTTAAGCACATTTGATATGGCACTGACACAAATCATATTGCTCTTTTCCAGAATGTAAACATTTGATGCGTGAATCGTATAAATGCTGTGACGTGATTCTATCCGGAGTCAGCTGCCCCGTCCTGTGCCGCTGGCTATTCAGCGGCGTGTCGGGAGCCGGTCTCTGGGTCTGTCGGTGCTGAAAATAAAACGGCCATGCGCCCGCAGTGTGCGTTTGGCGTGCGCAGGCCTGCCTACGCACCTACGTCGTGGATGAAGCGCTCGATCTTGGACTGCATGCCCCAGTAGCGGAACTCCACCTTGCACAGCTTGTAGGCGCACATGACGGGGCTCTTCCCTGGGTTAGTGTTGTACTCCTCGATCCAGTCGTCCTGCAGGGGCCCCCGGTGGGTCTTAAGGGACTTGTACAGACGCGGGTCCTCCTCTGCTTTGTACTCATGGGGCGGGATGGGGTCTGTCACTATATCAATGGGGTCTGCCCGCAAGAGATCAAATTGACAGCCGTTTAAATACAAAACTGTAACAAGTCAACCGAGAAACAGGAGAGCAAGACCGCCATTGTATGGATATATACGCTCGGACAATGGAAGGTGTAACTGGGTCACCGCGTGCCCTGAAACCCACCAGGTCTGTGCGGTTTCAGATGTACGGTGCTACCAAGCGAGCTTATGTTGCTCCCAACTGGGTGGTGCAGTCACTGCAGTGACAGAACACAGCCACAAGTGGGCCTCTTTCTGCTACTCAAAGTCAGAATGACTTATAACACTTAACTGATGGTTTAAACTATTGAAACTGATTTATTGTCAGGGTCCCAATGCAAAGAACACATAAGGATTCATGTCTGTGGTTTAATGATCTATGCGCCATTGCACACTGACCTGAAAAACACAGGACAAAACCAAAGCCTATTTAGGACTATACTGGAGTATCCACTGTCACCAGAAGATCTTACCAATAGTTCTCTGCCTCTTCTCTACTGCAGACATGTTGAATGCATCCTGGTTACCCGTGTCGGGCTTGTAGTACGTCTCAATGTCAATGGAGAACTTCTCAACAAATGGACAGGTGTATCTGAAGGAATCAAACATCAAGTTATCTGATGACCTACTGTACTGACCATACACAGCTACAATTGGTTAAAGAGGTGAACTATATAATAAACATTTCATATACTGACAACTACGATAACTTCTAATTTTGATAATTTGTTTGGACTTTTTTGGCAGAAAATTCCGCAAATTAACAAGCTGCGTTAGAAAAATTGGAAGCGGTTTTGACTGAATTTGTATACTGAAATATTATTAATAATAATTAATATATGTAATTTAACACATATTAATCAGAATCCTTTAGTTATTCATTGGGAATATTTTAACAAGTTCATGTGGCAAGCACTCAATATCAGATCAAAAGCATTCTCGATATAAAAAACATAGATATCTTATCAAGACCCTTTGTGCTGGAACCAAGTCATATCAGATCAGCATTTACACATAAAACATAAACCGTTTGGTCAGAGGGTTGATTGTGCTGACGATGCCATTTCTTTTTTTAAATATGAGCATCACACAACCCCTTCCCCCCCTATTTCCCGCTCTCATGGCTGAGGATAGATGTGTGAGCCATGCCCATCTGCTGTGGCAGAGACAGAGCTACAATTGGTTATAAAAACAAATGAAAAAACAACGGTTTACATGCACTTCCAGTCTGTCAATATCAGAAGGAAATAAGTACATGTTCCCATTAGCTCAGGCAACCAATCACAGACTATGGGTCATACAGATGAGTACAGCAGCGATGTGTGGACACCTCACCTTGTGCGAGTGTAGGGGTAGGCGTTCCAAGACTCCTCTTCCACCCTCAGGGCTGCTTTGGGCAAGATGGAGCGAAACCAGCCGGGAATGTGCATGCCAATGTGGTAGACCTTGTGGGTGTACTGGCCGGCACCCCCAGGTCCGTCCGTGTAGGGCTTGTTCTCCAGAATCTCTACCCCGCTTCCTTCTCCGTAGCTCTCCTCGCGGCTCTTCTTCTGCAAGGGGAGAAAGGGGGAATTTTATTTGTATTATTTGTATTATTATTAGATAACTTTTATGTCTCTGTGTGTGTGTAGGCAATGTGTTTCACAAAACATGCTTAACATAGCGCCGGTACAGGAGAGAATAAAATAGGGCTTTACAGTGACTTTTAAAGTGTTATTAATTTATTTATAATATGTATTGGAGATGTGTATGTATGTCTTCCTCAACATGTGTGTGTGTATTTCAGAGAGTGTATGTGAGAGAGGGTATGCATTAACAGGAAATGGGACTGGGGGTACTTTTATTTATATGGATACAAATTTGACGGCTCTAAAAACAAAACTGCTTCAGTTTTGCTCATGTGGTTCAAAGTACGACACTAAACCGCCTAATGGTAAACCTCAAATATATCAACCTTTTTTTTTGCAACTTGGCAGGTATCGTTTATGAAGGGATTTAAGCTTCTAAGATGTTTATTGATTAATGTAAATGAAGTCCGTACACAAACCAAACTGAATCTGATCTACTGCCTCTACCATCACTTCCATCTGCAAATGGCCATTCAAATGCATTTTACAAAGCAGGAAGTTGCTAAACCTGCTCATGGTACCACACCTTTCATATTTACATTCCAGGGAAGATACAGGAATAGAAGCTACCGGGCGAACACAGCTGTCGTGTGCTGTACTTACAGACAGTTAGGTAACTCGGGGGCGGGACTAAGGAAGGAACATTGAACACGGTTAGAGAGAGAGGACAACTGTGGCCGTTTTGAATTCAGTGGGGCGAGAAGATTTCGAGCAAAGTACAAGTGCTTACGATATAAAAATAAAATAAAACAGGAGAGCGAAGGCTTAGTGTACACCCATAATAAACATATTTATACTACATGTAGGTTTGGTTACTTCTGCGTATATAACTCATCACATATTACTATATTAGCTGTTGTCAAAGTGCACACACCAATCACCTGCGCTACACTATGCGTATGTTGCAACGCACCAAGGAGTGTCAAAAGTGTTATATTGTAATGTTTGCGCTAAGACCAAAGCTAAATCGCTCTAGTCAGCCCAGTGTCTGTAACACAGACCAGTCGGAGCATCAGTAGCGCCGGGAGCCACGAGGCGTTCAGACCTTCAGCTCTCCAGCCCTCCGGACCTCATTACCTCTGACAGGTCGTTCATTAGCTGCCCGCCCTGCTTTCAACAGCACAGATGCGTCTCCGAAGACACAGTGCAGACTCCCAAGAATCTGGCTCTCGCGCAGCCGTACCCAGCAAGTAGGGTTTACTTTGATGTACATTAACACATCTTAGCACACAAAAAGGCACGCACGAATACAAGCGCATTACCGAACATGAATATGTAGAAAACGTAGAAATATAAATTGTGTCGTTAGCATTCATGTAAAAAACACCAACAAACCCCAGATCAAAGAAATGCTATAATTAGGTCACCGACAGCCGATTATGGCCTCTTAGTGTCAAGGGGGCATATTCATTTTCATTAAAGCGCCTCTAAGGGCTGTTTCGCTTCAGTTATAAAGGACAGAAGGTTACAAAGTACAGGCCACGGGGGCAGTCATTCCCACCGAGAGTAGGAAGAGGTGAAGTACAGTCTGCATAAGCTTAATCTCAAATGAACACAGGATATGATAGCCGTAATAGACCGCTGTAATGTGGGTTTAGCCATGCGTGCACGTACTGCATACTGTAGTGTAGTGCAGGGGTCAGAAACCTTTTTGATATGAAGTGCCCTTTTCAAATGTTCTTGTGGATTGGTGAGCCATATCGACGTTACGTTTATTCATGACATTACATCAAAATGTAATATCCATGTGATCTGTTATTTTATTACATCTATAGGCAATATGCAAAGTAACATTCAAATTTTAAAAAAAGTTCTCTCACAATCAGGACATTGTAATTCTATATTAGAATATGATACAAGGCTGTCATCCTTATGGAAACATCCACATCTGAGTTTAAATCATTAACCTTAAAACATTAAAACAATATTGGTTATCAGCTATGAACTTCACTTAGTAATAATGGCAGTTATTATCAAAACAAGAGAATTAACTGAACGAAATATGAGATCTACACAAGAATGCTGCAATCGCCATGGAGCCCATTCCAACAGCGTTACTCATCCTATCCACTCAGAAGCAGGTGAATGTTTGCTGCATGGGGGTGAGGATGCATGTCAATCAAACTGCCTTAAAGAACAGGTCACACAACTGCTAATGTCTGTGAAAGACATTATTTGGCATGAGGATGAGAGTGTGCTTGAACATTTCCAAAAAACCTCTATTGCACACTTATTGCCAGTGTGCCATTGGTTAAGCTACCGTGTGCCGATGGTGACACTCGTGCCAATGGTTGCTGACCACTGGTGTAGTGTATAGTGATATCTACAAAAGGAGGAAGATAAATAGGGAATAGGCAAATAGGCCTGGTTGAGTGACCTTTGTGTGGTTTTTGCATTCAGGGTGCTTAGAAGGAGAGTTATTAAAAGTGACATTCCATTCACTTGTACATTCACAATGAAGTTATTCAATTTCTGTATTTGATGATACAACTGTATTGTTTGTTTTCCCCCCACTGTTTTTAAAAACATGCTGCTAATACGATAATGAGGGACACAAAACTCTGTCAAACCTATGCCATAAGCATAAATTGAGATTCAACACCAAATAAGCTACAAATGTAGTTCATTAAATATAGCGTCCAAACCGAACACGAACCGATCACAAGACCGCAATCACAGAAGGCTTTCACTGATCTACAACACAAGGGGAGGGTTAGAGAACAGCATGCGCTCTGCAGGGGGCGGGAGTAGAAAGGAATTGCCAAACATTTTTGCAAAGTTCAAGTTAAAAACCAACAGCAACACACATCGTGGAGTGTCTCTTTAAAAATAAAAAGGTAACGGCAGATCTCTGTTGTACATTATTGTCTCACTGACAGGATGCAGATAAGGATGCAGTTCAAGTCACATCCTGGTTTGATTCTCTCGCCTCCTTTCCTGTTGAGATGGCGCGTTTCATTTCATTCTACACACCGCTCAGAGTTCAGTGTGAGTGTCGTGGATGTGTGTGTGTGACACGAGATAGTGAAACTTTAAATTCCCTACTTTAACCCACATTTGCTCTAGGCGACGTCATCGCAACTCTCACAGTGGCAATAATTAATTTGCAATTGTCCATTAGCATGTGCGTGTGTGGGGGGAGGGGGGCCCACGGGGCCAAAGGACGATGTCGAGGAATTGAACGGGCCCTGACTGACTAGGCGGGGGGTGCTGCCTGCCTGCGTATGTGCAGATACGGCCACTCGGCCAGGATGTCCCGAGGCCCTGGCTTCATCAGTCAGCGCTCACACAAGGGATGGACAGCCCGTCTGTGATCCATCCCTCGTGTAAGCCTGCAAGCTCCAGTTGCCCTGGTAACGTACAGGAAACCGGGAGAGGTATTTACACCAGCAAAAGCCTTGTTTCCTTTCTCGTCAGAATAGGCACTCGGTCTTCCTCCCGCCCCCTCGCAAATGCATTCGCCTCTCTCCTTCACAGCTTTATTTATTTATTTTTTTATTTTTTTAATACCGTCTCCTCTCGTTCGGTCGCTCGATCAGAACAGAACCTGGCCACCGGCATGGCATAGCTGGTGATGTCAGCGGTTGCCGTGGCGATGGAAACCTCACAGCAACGGCAGAGCGGGGAGGGTGAGGTCAGGGGAAAAGGCAACTATAGGTCACTAATGGAAGAACACCCTCCTTCATGGCTGTTGCACGCGCGTTAAATACTGATAATCTTTGCTTCGTAGACCCTTAGTGTAAACCAGTGATATGCTAATCTGTTTAGAGCCTCTTAAAGTTTAAAGTCTAACGACAACAGCAGCACTGCAGTATGTGAAGCAACGCGCGTTGTTACGACACGTTTGACCATGGTGTGGTAAGACTAACTGAATTCCTTCTCCCTCTCTGTCTTGTGACACGCTATATACGGTAGTGTTCGTTGCATTAAACGCGCAGCTGAATATTATCTTTATTGTTTAGTATGTAGAACTGGCTGCTGCTAGCAGAGCCTGCGAAGGAAGTACAAACCACAAAAACAAACCCCATCAACCTCTTCAACCTTCATAAAGGTTCTTCATACTCTATGGACAAAACATTATGGCCCATGGTGGTAATGTACCGTCTCCAGAGAAGGAGCAGCATCTGTCAGCAATAAAGGTTACAAATTCTGGTAAATCATTCCTCGGGCTACATTTAACAGGCTACATTAGAGGAGTGACTTTGTTTGGAAAATTAGTACTAAAGACCAACAAACCTGCCTATATAATTAATGTTAAGATAAGATTATCCCTGAGGATAGAGGAGTATCCCCAAGAGTAAGGGATTCCCCCAACTGTTGCTCAGGAGCTGCTCACATGACTACAGTCCCTTAACTAGAAAGAAAGGAAAAAAAGAACATGAACTTCTGTGCTCACATGTGCACCCACGCTTTCCGTGAAGAAACACACAGCCTGCAAAAGGGCCAAACGGTCATTAATATAAATAATCTGTCAGCACACAAGGTGCTTTTGCTCGGTTACTATAGCACCAGACCCTGCATGACCAATCAAAACCGAGGCCGGTCGTGCAGTAGTTAGTAGTGTGCGCTTCCGTTTCCATAGCTAGCATGTCTAGCCGTGTTTAAAGTGGTTTTTAACAACCACTGTTAATGAATGCGTTGGAAAATTACAGAAAAGGTACATTTTCTCACACAGCCAACCGTTACTTGCGTAAAGTCTGAGACACAGCACTGGGTAGTCTCAGCCTCTTCTGTTGCATTTCTGCCAATGTGTTCACCTCTATTGCTCTTCACATGATGGCACACGTCATGTGATTGGTCAATGCTACTCAAACTAGTACAAACTGAAACCAGTCCATATTCACTACAAATATCTTATGTCGCTGTCTACAGACACTGGATATTCATCTGTTTATAGAGATTCATTTTTTTCTAGATGCAGTTTACTGTGCCCAGTTTACTGTTACTAGCTGCATACAGCTCCATCATAACTTCAACATGAAATCAGCCGATCAATAAGCATCCAACACACACTACCAGAACCAATGTCCGTGTTAACGCACGGCAAGTAGCACAGTCAGAAAGCACATGCACAGATTTGACAACACACACGCATTCTATAAGAAAAGTCCACTTCCAACTGCAATGTCAACTGACTGTGGAGCTTGCTCAGCTTCGCAACAGCAGAGAATATCACCTCCTTCTCTGCCAGGCTAAGACTCGCTTTCATTTTTGGTTTCATCCAGGATCTAGAACGACCAATTTACATTTACGACATTTGGCATTTTTTGGACAAGTCAAACACCAGCAATTGTAAGCAAACAATATTATACTGTATCGTTACAGCATCTTGTCAACATGACTAGTATTTAGGCCATAAAGAGGCGTAAAGTTCACCATATTTTCTCTACTGTCAGCAATGTATGATTCAGAAAGTGGACCCACCTTAAATAGAATCTAAAAGTACCTGTCAGAAATGTATGATTCAGAAAGTGGACCCACTTTAAATAGAATCTAAAAAGTAACTTTCACATCGTAGTCGTCGAGAGGTACAGGATTCTTGCCAATAACGTGCCGGAACATGGGTGATCCAAAACTGAGAGGCAGCAGATGCCAAATGCCAGCACATAGGGAGCCGTGGGTGTGCAGAGGCGTTGGGAATGATGGGGGTCAACCTCACCTGGATCATGTAGAGCTGGGCGATGCGGTACTCCTCCACGCTCATCGGCATGGGGATGCGGTACTCCTTGATCAGCATGGTGGCTCCAGGGGGAGGTGGAGATGGACTCTGGGGAAGGGGTAGGGGGTGGGGGGTGGGAGGACGAGGGACAGGAGGGGGTTCCTACAAGTGACACGTCAGGTCCCCGGCTGTAGTCCTCATCAACGGGGCCTGCAGAGGAGACAGGCGGGGAGGGGGGGGGTGGGGGGTTAAGAAATGTGTCATTAACAAAATGTTTGAACACAAACGCCTGCACATTTGTGACTGCTAAAGGACTGGTTAGACCTGACACATACAGGAACGGGATAGATATGTCCCCTTAACGTCATCTCAGGAGTGGGAAGAACAACCTCGGCAAATGGAGAACAAGCCAAAAGCTCTCGGCATTCCTTAGAGTTACACAAAGAGACGTTTCTCTCCCATCGCCGGGGGTGCAGGGCAGGCTATTCACGCGCGCGCACACGCACACACACACACACACACGCACACACACACACACACAGACACACACACGCACACCCCGTGGAGGTGGGCGAGCTGATTTCCCCTCTGACCTCGGAGGAAAGAAAAGCTGAAGGAGCCAAATAAAGGAGGGAGGAGGCGGGATTGCGCAATCTTAAAGTCACATAACACTAATGCCGATGTTGCAGGCGAGGAGGTGCCTCAAAGATATCAAATGTTTTTTTATAGGTATTCCATTTCCTCATAATAGGACAATTTTAGAGCCGAGGCATTAACGTGTGGATTCAACATATGTCTGAGTGTGTCAGCCTGTGGTGAAGACACTGCTTCTGTATTCAGACGCTCCTGAATAGGTTATAACCAGAGAGATTATCATTTAACAGAGAGGTTCCAATGGACGGCACTTCCACATTTGATATTCGGAAGGTGGGGAGGCAACTTTTCGCCCGTTACACAGACCAGTATGACCCATCGTTCCATGCGAGTCAAGCGTTTCGTTTTGGCTTCCACATTGAAATGCATTGCAAGCGCTCCATCTTTCGATCATTCTAAAATCGGGCTTAAAAACGGCTTACTTTCCCTGAGAAACGGGCGGGGAGTCCAAGGGAACAGCACCGTTGAGACCTGGCTGGCACTTGTGATTAGAGAGCAGGACAAAGTACCCCCACCGACTCCCTCAATATGTCCCTTCTGCTGGCATCCAGAAAACCCCAGCTAAATTGCACTAATCACGCTAATATTCCCACTGCGTCACACATGGAGCAGACAGGGGCCATCTTTCAGGTTGTGAGGGGAAGGAGAGTGAAGGGGGGAGGGGGGGTTGTCGTCACCTGCTTGACCGCAGACCGCCACCTTCAAGAAGACCGCTCGTAGGATCCCCTCGGTGACGACAACACAGAGAGGGCCCATTGTGGCTTCGCCATCTGGGCCGGTTCTGTTCACTCAGAGGGTAACAGGGAACATTCCAGAAACCCCTTTTTTTATTTTTTTATTATTATAGTGGCCTCTTTCCCACCTCGTTCCTCAAAGCCTTCCTCCCTCCTGGATGTAATGCACAATGTGCTTGCTCTGCACAGAACACCGCAATGACTAAACCGGAGCAGAGCACCATGCGTTGCTAGAAATAACCAAACTCCAGGGAAAAAGGCAGAGATGAAACTAGGCTAGCTAGAGGAGAGGCTGCAGCTAGGGTGTCTAACAACGCACGACCTCCCTACCCCCCCACACACACACACACACGTTAGGCATAAGACCGGAAAAGTTAAAACAATCTAATCCGTTTCTACATTACACAATCTTGCGCTTGCGGCCCATTCCAGTCTTACTTATGAAAGGCCACAAACTGACGCGCACATCCACTCATGACACAGTGGCCAGGCCTATTACATGTTTTTACACTTCTACCCTCAGGCCTCATGGCTCGCTTTTACGTAAAGTGATCTGTGGATGCAGTTTGAGGAGTGTTTATAACCATTTCACACTTCTTCTAATTCCCATCAAGCGACCCAGTGAGGGAGTTCAGTCATTGACAACCAATAGCAGGGTAGATGCTGTCTTCTTTTTATAAAAGTGGATTAATAATGTATCATTGTGTCCCCGGTTTTCCTATTATTTAGGATGCATCTCTGGCATCATACATATTAATATAATTCTTAAAATGAGTGCATGGAAGATGTTTCAGACATTGTTGGGTGAGTGATACAGGCATAAAGTGGAAGAATAGGCAACCAATGTTTGACATGATCCTACTATTTACAGACGAAACATTCCTTCCTAAATGTTTTTTTTTTTTTTTCCAGGAATGTAGCCCATGTTTGCCCTCATCTTACTTCCAGGTTGTCATGGCGATATAGTAAGACACACCTCTCCCTGTTTGGACTCAAAAGTGACCTGGACAGTATGAGTTCTGTGTTGACCCTCTGTGCCAAGTCCCTACGAAACAATAGAAGTAACACAACACGACCATATGTTTATCTGAATAAATTAATACAAATACCCCTTTTTCTGCTTATTTGATCATGGTTCTTTCCATATGAAATATGTGAAAGCCTGCTTATAATAATTCCACAATACTTTCAAATATAGTTCTGTACTCAAAGTACTGCTCCTTCTCATTGACCTGTACTTATGTTGTACTCCAAGCACGCTCTTTCCCTACTCTTCTCTTGTGACAGGTGCGATGCTCAGAACTGGACTGCACCTGCATTGTACAGACCTTGGAAGAGCACTGCCACTATGTTTGACCCAGGCAAAAAAAAAAAAAAAAGGAAAAACCCCAACACTCACACATGGTGGCTAAAAATAGCGTTGTAACAATAATCCCACTATTACTCAAGCAGAGTGCTTGACGTTGTAGGTTCAAAGAATATGCTCAGTCCCATTCTAAAAATACAATCTTGGCTCCCCCCCCCCCCAGGCAGTGACGCAACAGCAGTAGCATATCACGAGTGACCTACAAAAGCTCTTAGGCTTCATGCGTTATTGTCCTAGACCTGTAGCATATAGACCCATTTACTTTTTACAAGCAGTGATAACATATATAGCATGCACACAGATATGCAACAGAAGTGCGAATGAGTCCAATGACTTGTCAAGCTATAAAAGTATTAACCACCAAAGATCACATTTAACACTCGCGCTGTCCTATGGGTCAAAATGGCCCGGTGCACTTGTCAGTAGCGGGCAGTAACTACAACACGGACATATGACATTCCGCGGTTTGCTCCCCCTGCTGCTAGTCTGCTGAAATGCCTTAGGACAGTGGGAGGGTTAATTGCTTGCAGCCATATCGGCAAAATGCCTAAAAGACGCTGGTTGACATAGCATGCTAAAATAATTGACATGGTGAAATTTAGAATATTGTCTGTGTTTCTCTCCAGTGGGCCTGTTGCGTACTGTCTCTGCCTGTATTTATGATGACTTATCTAAATATTTCACTTCGACAGCTATACAAAGTTAGTTATGGGCTCCCACCCTTGTTATTAGTGCATCCCGTCACACAGCTTCTAGGCATGCTTGGTGTTTTTTTGTTAGCAGACGAAAGTACAAGGAGGTATCGTGCCAGAGAATGTGTACATCTGCCGAAACTGACAAAAGCACCAAAAGTTAATTTTATGGATTGTGTTCCCGCTCCGAATATATTTAAACTGGTAAATAAAAAGGACAGGAAAAAATATTATCTAGGACACATGGCGGGTAAAATAATGTTGAGTCATAAGGATAATTGTAAAATAGATTTATTTTATATATGGGGCTTAACATGACTTCTGTTGCTGAGCTGCGTGCGCATATCTTTGTGAAGTCGGCGTGACGTCGGGACTCGGCCGTAAATGGGTTTATACCTTTTATATGCTTGTAAGCACTTTAATTACACATGAGAATGCTGCATGTTCCATTTGCAAAGTGAACTTTCTCCTTTATAAAAGATTCCTGTGGGTGGTGTTGTAGCTAAAAGAGAGTTCACAGAAGTCGTAAGATCTGCTAGTATTGACAGACAGATTAGATAAGTTGGATAGGGCAGAGCAAGGATATTAGCAACGCTATGTCATCCATTCATAGATGGATGAATCAGTCTGTGCTATCAATTAGATATATTTGCTTAGCATCTTTTATTCAATTTCGACTTTCACAGTACAGTGATTGAAGGGGGATGTTTGTAGGAATGTCTTTGTTCAAAGTTCTACTTCCTCATGATGAGGTCATGAAACTATATATAGAATATTATTACTAATAGCCATCAACAGCTTCCAGTTATTTTACGATTACAGACTACCAACTCCCGGGCCATTTCAGCAAGTGGGTTTAGCGATAACTTTGTTAACCCTGAAATGACTGAAACTCTTGAGTTTTCTGTTTCAGAAAGTTAACTCTGGGGAAGTTACCATGGTAACTGACTCTGAGAACCTAACCTGCTCGCTAGCAGGTTCTCTTTAACAAACCCTGAGTTTCTCTCCTCCCTTCCACTGAGCCTGAAGCCTGAGACTGAGTCAGACCTTTCCTTCTGAATAAATTCCCATTTACATCCGGAAACTGATTCCCATACCATAATGAAATGTTTGTTTGTTTGTCTGTCACATTTATCTTAACATTATCCACCCTTTTACATTTGTGTTAAACAGTAGGATATTCGACAACAGGTTACTGAAAGTATGGCTTGGAGCTGTGGTTTAAACAGCAGCTCTGTGACTACATGAGTTCCTTGTAGACGGGTTCGAATCCAGCAGGTGGGAATTTTTCAATCTGTTCCCACTCATTTCTTGTATCTACCTGTAACTGTTCTGTCCAATAAAGAAAAAAAAAGTATATTTAAAAAAATCTACTGAAAGTTTAAGAACTTCTTTAAAAAAAAAAAAAAAAAGTGATGTCAGTGATCGCCAGGGACATCACTGTAGTTTGATTGAATGTAATATTATCATAGGCAATTTTTTAACAAGAAGTAGGCTATAAAATCTAACAATAGGCTAGTTATTTTTGTTCATGGTTGGCTAAACTGGTATAGTCTTATATGCCTACTGTAGTTTGTGTTATATATATATATATAATGTATAATTTATAATGTATAATTTATTTATTCAGTTATAAAAATGTATCTACAATATTATAAAGGATTCTGAAGTGTGCAAGGACTGTATGTACAAATCATAGTTTTTATGTTTATTGTAAAGCAGAAGTAACAGGACAGGACTTAGAACATTCAGGTAGCAAAATCACAGACACACACACACACACACACACGTGCACACAGATGTTCCCCATCTGCGTACATGCACAGGCCTGAGCATCTGATCTGACCCAAATGTTTGAAGTAAACATTGGGAGGGGGAGGGGGGGCATTTGGGTCTGGCTGTTGGCGGCGGCAACAAGACAGATTCAGGCAGGTTCCCAGAAGCTGCACTGGTGGCGCTCTGTAAATTTAGCCCCGTCTCAGAGAACTCTGGCATAAAGAAGGGGAGAGGCACAGGCGGTGGAATAGCCTGGAGATCTTGGGGTGCAGCTCTGAGGGCAGAGGTTCCCTGGTGGCTGGCCAATGACGACAGCCTTTTAAAAATACAAGCGGAAAAAGTTAGCCCCCGGACTGCCTAAAATAATCAGCTCATCTTCACATAGCCTTGACACTGCAGAAGCAACTTAATTTATGACAACCAGCGCACACAGTCTGAGTCTATAATATAGAAAACATACTTGACTGGCTTCATGGGCTTATCCTCAAATCCAGCTAAAAAAGGCTTAAGACAATGCAGCTTATTCTGAACTTTGACTGATGTGCAGTAAGAGAGACTGGATTTTGCCGCCTACATTATGCCATGAGCAGAGAGGACACACAACCCTTTATAGGACAAGGAACCATATTTGGTCACTTCCCTGAACATTCAAAATTCAGTTTCCAAGCTTATCTGTGAGGTAGTATAAATACATGGATTTCTCCCAGCCATTCGCAGAAAATCAGGCTACGTCACAGTTAGTTACACCAGGGCATCTGACCAATTAGGAGTTGAGCGGAGCATTTCTACTAGTGTACTTTCGGAATTCCTAAAATAAGCTTTTGCGCTCCTACCTAGTCCGACATCTACAGTTATAACATCGAAACTAGAAATGGAAAGTCGATGAAACTCACATTTAATTTTAATTTAATGTAATAGTGCAGCTGATTCATAATATACAATGAATTAGTTACCTAGGGGGACTGGACTGGACTTTGACACGTTAAAGAAAGAAAACATTAAATCATTTAAAAAATACTAGTTTAGGTGGACAAAAGTTTAAAATGTTCTTAAATAATAAGTACAAATATATCATTAATAAATACCTCTCCGGGAACCATCACCTTATCGTGGTGGAGAGGTTTGGGTGCCCCTATGAACCTGAGGGCTGTGTTGT
>JAODUH010044029.1:0-45219 GCA_027564835.1 Typhlichthys subterraneus | reverse complement strand
ATTGGGTCTTTTTATCAATAATTTCATTTAATTCGAGCTTTAATTTTCTCAGATTGCTCAGCATGTGTTCTTGTGGGAGGGCAGTATGGGCAGCTTCTAATGTCTTTATCTTTTGTTCTAGCTCTAATTCACGGGATCTCTCTTTCTTTATTTTGTATGATGAGTAGGAGATTATTTTTCCTCTCATGACTGCTTTTGCTGCCTCCCAAAGAAGACATGGACATGGACTTTTAAAAGGCTATGAAATGTAGTTTGTGGGGATTCCAGTGCACAGTATGTACCTGTAGGCCTTTTCTGACTGGTGTTTGTACCTCTGACCAGGTAGCCTTGAAGGCACTCTTCACTCATGCCTTGTTGTCACAACAGAGGGCCACGTCCACCGCCATCCTCCCCTCAGCCCCCTCAGCCCTCTGTCTTCACTGATTCCCAGTGTTCCCAGTGCTTCAGACTGATCTTCAAAGCAGTGGTGTAGTCATGATGCAATCCAACTGTTGCCCTGTCCAGCTCTATTACATGGGGAGAAAGCCCACTCTGTTCCCTCTGGCAGACAGACGTTCTCTCTTTTAGTTTGGTGTTGGTTGCTTTAGTTCTTTTATCAGTCTGACAGGAGTCGGGGTGATGCAGGAGCTGGGATACCGCTGGTTATTATGAAATGACTAAATGACCTGCAAATAACAATTACAAGACCATAATAGCCATGACGTAATGTAAATGTAATAAAATAACCATTGTGAAAATCACATGGTGTTAATTGGGTGATGGACACAATGCAGTCTGTGTTAACGAGGTGCTGCCGCTGGAAACAAGGCCACCCAGCCTGGATCACTGGGAGGAGTCTGACTGCCAGTGTGTCTAATCCTCCTCCTGCCAGACAAGGAAGCTCTGGTTCCACATGTTATCCCCTAATGTTAGTTAGAACCTTTATTATAGCAACTCTCTGTTAATCCTATGTGAAAATGTTCTAAAGCATCAATAACGTAATGGTACTAGAAATACATTAGTACATAGCCGTCAGTCCCCCGGGGCTTCTATTAAAAGCTATCTAGCATATTAGTGTAATATAATAGTGTATTATTACTATAAATTATATTTAGATATTATAGTGGTAGCAGTATAAAGTATGTTAGTGTATTCGTATTGTAAAGGACAGGTTATTTTATCAGTTGATTTATAGTAGAAAGGTTAATTAAATGGAAATGGCCTTTAACGCTGCCAAGATCTGACTCACTCTGTGTGTGTGCTGTAGTATAACCATGTGGGCAGGAACTATCCCATTTTCCAAGGCTCCTCAAAGATTTATAGACATGCGTACGCACCAGGTATAAATTTCCTCTTTTATCCCCCATTATAATGACGCAATAAATCATCATTGAACTATATATTTTGATGTGAAACGTCTGGATGTTTGTGGATGTCAACATCTTTTCTAACACCCCGCCAGGTTTCATGGTTTTGATCTGAGCTCCCTGCTGAAAATGTAACCAGCCTCGGGTTGTCAAGGTTGTGGGAGAGAATATTGTATTGAAATGGAAAAAAGTAGTTCATCAGTAGAGCCTTTTTTTAAACTGATATCTGAGGTTTCTATGTATGATGCAAGTATCAACACAGAGACATGGATGGTGATAGTTATACTTCTGCTTGTGTTTTAGACAATAGGCCTACTCAGATCATCAGATAAATTCAGAAGACATTTGTTATGAATGTGTTGCTTCTGCTGTCAGAAAGCTCAAATATATGATCTAATAATTATGTCTGTATTTCATTGACACACTAAAGTCCAAGTAGACCTTATACTCATGTATTGTGACTAACCAGTACATATACATTTTGGCCATGGTTGTCGTGTTCACACATCGTATTAGACACGATGCCACACTCCATCTGTTTCAAGGGTGTGACAGGCACTGGATCAGCCTTGTTGACTGGTTCAGCCCACAACTCTCGGCTTCTCCACTGTTTCAGTTCAGCGAGCAAAACAACTGTGAGATG
Organism: Typhlichthys subterraneus; assembly: GCA_027564835.1. Taxonomy (NCBI): domain Eukaryota; kingdom Metazoa; phylum Chordata; class Actinopteri; order Percopsiformes; family Amblyopsidae; genus Typhlichthys; species Typhlichthys subterraneus. The sequence continues at coordinate 43,230 of JAODUH010044029.1, read as the reverse complement.
TCTAATGAACACATCTCAGGTGTGTCCTGTCTCTCTGTCTGTTACCAAGAAGAGAGTGGTGGCAAGCAAAGACGTGCATTCTGTCGACAAGTGTTGTTTTACACTTGACACGGGGCTTTACATACAATTGGTGCTATATCAGCTTTGCGTTCCCCGTCTCGGCCCATATGAAAAGGGAACGGGCAATCTGCTGATTTACTGGCCATTTGTGGCCGATGTACTGTACAGTAAGGAGACAGCTTGTCACGCCCTGAGGCAGCTGTCTCTTACTTTTAAACAGAAGGTAGGAGAGGAGTGGCCATCAGCCAGGGGGTGTTTTTACACTGGAGGATACTATCTGTGTAATTGATTTATTGTTCCACAGCAGAGGAAGTGTAAATAAAAGCAGGGCGTTTCTCTGGACAGTTTGGCAATGAAATGTGTGCATTCGCATCATGTGACATATCTAGTAAAAGGGTTACTACTTGTAAAATGGTGAACATCTTGTTTGTTAGGACTTTCAATACAGGGCAAATGTACTAACATGTTAGCGCCTGTTTCAAGGCACATTTATTCTTTTGCGACAAAGCCACGCCGTAACATACTGATAGGCCGTAAGCAACGCGTCAGGCTACATCGTAGGGTACGGCGTAATATACTTCTAAGGTAGGCTAATGTGCGCCTCTCTAAAAATGTAACTACTCGTCCGTCTGTCAATCAATTTGACGTGGCAGTCTTGCAGATGCTAACCCGTATATGCCAGAGAGTAGTGCCTTGAAATTAGGAATGTATCACAGTGCCATAGCGTACGTGCACCAACCGTCTCCCTTTGGCAATCATGGTATAAATATTAGCTGGAAAGATGTTTTTATATGTCTCGCTTGAGCACTATTAACCAAGACTACAACTGCAAATGAGATGCTTTCCTTGTTGTACGGGCAGTGAAAAGCCCTCTTTTATAATTACTATTTTGAGTCGACAGATTGTTTTCAATGATACATGTTTGTGTAATTAAGAGATTAGCTGGAAAGTAAAATTTTTATATGCTCATTTCAAAACGTTTACACTCAATTTGTGTTGTAATTCCAGCGCATAAACAAGGCAGTCGACGCGCACAGGTCTGTGCTGCTGACAGACCAGCGCAGAAGTATAATACGCTGAAGGTACACCGTAGCCGACGCCGTAGGCCAGACGTGAGCTCGACGCAGAAGCATGAATGGGCCTTTATCCGTAATTACGTCACGAGTACCTAAAAGCATGGCGTGGTACTGTATGTACAAACAACACACATTCTGCCTGCCACAGCAGTGCAGAATGGTTGGCAAAGTTGCACTCTTCCTACTCATGCATATGCATTCATGGGAGGGCTGAGGGGACAAGTGGGAGGAGACGCTTAAGGAGAGACTGATTACCTATTCCGTTGTAAACAAAAACTACAGGGGAATGCGCAAGTCTGTTTTTCTGTGAGATTTCTCTGCCACTTAAAAGCAGGTGTTATGCAGTTAGAGTGCTTGCCTTCATAGGGGAAATGATTGCACAAGTCATCCGAGCAAGACGAACACACAGGCCAAGGAGACGTGTTGAGAGGTTTTGCTCTCTCGTTAAATGCTAAGGAGCCCAGGAGAGGACATGGGAGGGATTCATAAATATATACACACCTTTTGTATGTATGCTACATATGCCCCTCTGGGTGTAGGCCAGGTGCCAGAAGGGCTAGACGCAGGCAGGGTCTAGGCCAGGTGCCAAGACACTTTCTTAATGTTTCCTAACAAGTCCAGATGGCTGCTGACCCTGGCCTGTGTGTGTGTGTGCTTCCAGGTCCCGTGACCAACGCTGTGATCATCCCAGCACCTGCCAACATGTTTCTGCCCGACAGTCGGCCCGCCGTACCGCTGCCACGCTTCAACCGACACCTGGCCTCCAGTCAGCAGGAGGGGGCGGAGTCTGGAGGGCCTTGTGTTCGCCTGGGACTCCACATAGAGGTCAGGCAGCCAATGAATAAGAGTGAATGGGTGAATTAAGGCCAAGAGCTTTTGGAGGCTTATAGACCGTGATGATACAGAGCTCCTCTCTCATCCTCAACAGAGTTCAGAGCTCACGTACCTAGAGAAAGCAGAGCGCCTCTACAGACTGATGAATGCTGTTTCAGACAAGGTGAGTCCAAGGTCACAAGGATTTAAACATTTTATAATGTTTGTTCATAAAGTACATTTAAAACTAAGTTCATTCTTTCACAGGGAACAGAGAAATATTCTACAACACACAAAAATCTGTTAATTGTATTATCTCAATTCATCACAATTAGCTTGTTTAACAGGGACTTCATTTGCAATTTCACTAAATATATTTCTGTATTTGTGTTACATTCATTTATATTGCATATTTATTGTCTATTCATTTATTTAATGTATTATTATTATATTTATATATTTATTTATTTAAAAAGTATTTTGTATAATAAAATCTATAAAATCAAATCAGATATTTGTGTGAATTTCATCTAGTTAATCTTCCACAATACTCAGAGATGTTTGTGCGAAGCCTCATCTCTTCTCTCCTCCTGCAGGAGGTGTTTGGTGAAGGGGAAAACAGTAAACTCAGGGTGGAGGAGTTACAGGAAGAGGTTCAAACACTAAAGAAGATTAACAAAGATCTGTATGATTTCTCCACCCAACTGCTCACCAAGCCCACCTAAAACACACACACACACACACCCTCCCCGTGATGTGATGCATTTTGTCTATTTCAATAAATGTTTTTTTCTTAAGCTCGTTGATTTATGTCTCATATTTAATATTCTAATCGAAAACATATGCACACACACACAAAGAGCCAAGATCTTATTTTTCTAAGTAAAAACTGGGCCAACGGTAAATTAATTCCAGTTGTTTTCAGCTTGTGCATTTATCCTCGGGGAAAGACATAATGATGAAGGGATGATGGAGTGACAAGGAAAGCCATGATGGAGGTGTGACAGAGATGGATGGCAGGTTATTATGAGTGACACACACCTTTTAGTGCGGTCAGTCATGGATTTGTACAGAAAATCCCACCCACTGACCAACAAATGGACTCTAATGGGCTTGTTTAAGGCCTGCAGAAACACACTACACGTCTTGAGCAGCACATAAATAAAGATGAATGGGAGGTTTCTGCGTGCTGTCAGCTGCCTGGATGTGATTAGAGAGGAGGACCCTGACCTGCCAGCTGGGTAGAAGACCAGTATGTAAAACAATGAAATCTGTTTATTCTGCTTTTCTTCAGATGCCAGTTTATTCACAGTTGAAGGAATGTTCTAGATGGGCTCTATTGCCCAGCAGAAGTCGCAACATGCAGACTGCTTACTCACGTATTTTCTGAGTTTATAAAACAAAGGAATTGAAACTGTTGCATGCTAAGTCTTTAAGCCATTGATTGTCAAAATGTTTTTTAATTGGTGTTCCTTGCTTTTTTAGCATTTTATTTATTCTTTAATTTATAGTTTGTGTATATTCCAATATTGTATATGGTTGTTTATGTTGTATTTTTTATGCTGTCACTGACAAAACATTTTTGCATAACTGTCTTTAAAATCTAGGCCACCTTCCACTACATTCAGGTATTCAATAGGAAGTGGTGTGGACAGTGTATTCTGTGGAAAGTGAATAGGTACAGTGAATAGAACATATTCTAATCTATAGTGTTAATTGACCACATTTGGCTTTCTAAAGATTAGCTGGTTTAATCACATTTCTCCATGCAGCAGGTGTTTCTGGAGTTTCATAGGTAATACAGTGTAATTGTAATCAATGTGCTTATCAATATGTTTGTACTGCCAAACAGGGGAGCTGCTTTTTGTTCATGATGATGTGTACCATATTGCGTTTGATTATGTCAATATAAGGTAGGCCAGTTCAATATAAACAATAGAAAATAACTCTCTAACTTCATGTAATCGCTCCTTCAATAGCTTCCTACATGAGGTAAAACTCTTTGGCTGTTATCTGCTGTGACGTCCAATCTATGGTCGCTGGTCCAACAGCAAGACAGCCCCCAGGGCCAAAGCACATTATACAGCAGGTAATCTTTGAAGCTGGCTCCTAATGGGACAGTTCCAGTATAGACTGTTGTTAAACTGGTTGTGTCCTGAATGATGACCAAAGTTTCCAGAAACTAAACATTAAAGGACAGTTTTCCCATAACACTAACGGAGCATAGAGCAAACATTAATTTAATTTCATTTAATTTGACACTGAGGTTAACTGTTTTTTTTTGTTTTGTCAGTCAACTCTGGCCAACAGAGAACATTTGCATAAAACAACTAAATAAACTTTCACACACATAGCATTATTATTTTCTCCTATTGAAAATTCCCACCAAGATAACTTTATCTGCTCCAGCATATACCAAAATGTCACATTCATCTAATGGTAAATTAAAGTTGATACTGTAAGTATTTCACTTCTTGACATTGTATACTCCACAAAGCAACATTGTGGCCCACCATCACAAAATACAATACATTAATGGTAATTTAATCAGCTTCATTAAAGTAATATATATGATTTTATGTTACTAGACACACACACATATTTACATGCACGGCCTGTCATGCCATGACAAAAAAAAAAAGAGGAGCTTGACTACAACACAAGCACGCACACACACACACAGAGGGAGTGTGATGTCATTCTCTGCTCTTACTCCACTATTTACATAGAAAATAGTTTATGCTATATTAATATTAATGTTTACATGTACAGCATTTAGCAGACCTTTTATACAAATCGACATGCAAACAGTACATTAGTCAACAGTAGGCTACATTTTAATAACATCTACTTTGATTATAGTGTTGTGTCCATGATGGAATAATTATGCTACTTCATGGTCTCTATTTGGCTATTAGATGTTGGTCAGGATCTAACAGAAGAGATTGATCTGCAGAAAAGTCCCTGAGCAACATTGCACATTTATAAAGCTTATCCCAATCTCAGTAATTTTCTTCTTAATAGGACACACATTCCTACACACAGCTGCAGCTTGATGAAAAACTTCAAACAAACATACTCTGAAATGCTGTGCATTCATTATTTTTGCTATTCTGTGGAGTGACCTCAACAGAGATCATTTTAAATCAAGGATTGGTGAAATGGGGGAAACGTTTGTCTGAGGTGTGTAGGATAGATGTATATAAAAATAACCATCCATTATAACAGTGTGTTTATTATGTTATGATCATATAGGGAAATTAGCCTATGATCGATAAACACCTATGACCTATATGCGGCTTCCCCGCGTTTCTTACCGCGTGCGCCCGCTGCGCCTTCCCAGCCCATCGCCAGGCGCCCGCGGGGTGACGCTCAGACGGAACCTCCCCCCTCCTCCCCTCTCCTCCTCACATCTCCTCCGTTCCTCCTCCAGTCAGCACCGGACCAGCGGACCTGATCGGGACCGGGGCTCCAGGTGAAAGCGATGCTCTCCCTGGCCGCGAGGCAGGATGTCTATCTTCTCCTCCAGTTTTCGGTTCTACTTTTACTTCGGAGTACAAATTATTCTGCAGTTCGACCACTCGTTGCCGCATCCGCAGCCGTGCACCATCCTGGCGCAGATCGGGCACACTGTGCGCCTGGGCGCGCTCCTGCCCAGTCGGCAGGCGGCACGGGTGCAGGCGGCGCTAAGCCGCGCCCTGGCCGGGGTCGCGCAGAGCGGCGACAACTTTCTGCCCTTCAACCTGAGTCTGGAGCTCGTCCCCGCGGCGCCTGGTGGCGGGGACCCAGAATCTTTGTTCCGGTGCGCGTGCCAGGACGTGGTGGTCCGGGGGGTCTCTGCCGTACTCGCATTCCCCCAGACCCAGGAAGAACTGATCCAGCTAGAATTAATGTCTTCCTTTCTGGAAATTCCTTTTATCAGCATAATGGAGCATGGAGAGCCACTCATCTCCCAGGTAATATGTCTGAATATCTGCTGGTATGAGCATTTTATCAAACACTCTTCATGTGATGGTCTCATCTTGTTCAAACATAAAATATAACAAACAGTTGTTTATTTATCTGACACACAGCATTATTTATGTTTGACAATTTGCCTATATTCAACAGATTATAGTGAAAGAAAACAGGCTTTGAAATATTACAGATGATGCACTTTTCTATGAATTATTTGAAGCACTGAATTCAGAAATGTTGCTGGAGTTGAATATGAGCTGGCAGACCATTTTGAAAACACCAAATCTGTGTGGGTGCACTCACTCGCATGTGTGCATGTGTGTTTGTATCTACTTGCCACACTGTTAATGCACCTCAGACCTTCAGGGGACGTTGTCTCCAAGTACAAGATGACTTTGTCCAAATGACCTCTATAGCTCTCCATACTCTACACTATAGAGACATAAACCACATTACTATCAGCATTGCTTACAAACAAGATGGAAAACACACCATTAACAATCTGTTAACCATCTCAACACGTAACACATTTTAAAATAGAAGATGCATTGGCCTATTCTTAAATGATACGCTGAGATAAGGCTTGTTGATGCCTGGGGGAAATGCTCAATTTAATTGATTAAGGTCCCTTGTTAATACCCATGACATGAATTGGTGTGTGTACAGTATGTGCTTGTGTTTTTCAGCATGACATCACACACTACTTTAACAGATTAAAGTGTAAAGCGAAGCCATTGCTCTTTGGTAATGTCTTACACACACACACACACACACACACACACACATACGCGCACACATGCACACACATACACATACACACCCACACTAATGTTTAGGTAAGGATATGGCTGTTATCATGAGTGATACAGAACATAAACATGAAATATGATTGCTCTTGTTTTTAACATGCTAATACAATATATTTTAAATGAATAAAAAAGCAGATCAGCATTTTTTGTTGAGACACTGGTATGGCTGTTAAAATGTTTATTGTTATATAAATAATTTTACAACTAATGGCCATTGGTCAAATATTAGTTATTTCAATTAAGCTTTCAAGAATTCAAGTTTTTCAAAGTTCATGGTTTTTTCGGATAAACTTTACCTTAATCTTTATCATATTAGTCGACTTATATGTATGTCGACTAATGATTATAAAACAGCATGTATAGAGTTGATCCTATATCTGCTGTCAGGGGCGTTTCAGAGGCTTTACATTGCCGTCTGCTGGCAGGAGTAAGGGCACAGAACACGGCGATTAAACGCTTTCTACACACACACACACGCACACGCACACACACACACACACACAGTTGAAGGCATTGGCTCTTTCAGAATGAGAGGCGATGACTCATCAAAGTGATTTGTTGTGCTAATGTTGAGTGATTACAGAGGAGTTTTGGCCTCGTTTTGACTCTGTGTTACGTTACATTAACCACGTATATAGTCTTAAAGAAGAATTTTCTGCAAGTCGTCACAAATAAAATATATACAATATTGTTAAGAATTCCTGAATATAGTTTATGTCACACATCTCTACTGCCTACTGTGTTGTTGAGAATAAATCAGAGAATAAACGCTAGCCAACAGTAGCTTTATATGTCATTGGGGAGGTTTCCATACCAGAATATGCACAGCTGCATGGAATAGGAATATTATTTTTTATAAAGCTGGTTGTGGGTGGCAATGTAAAACTTTGCCATGCTAGATAACGTATACGTGAAAAACATGTATTCTCCTTTACAGAATATTTTGAGGCATCTCTGACATTTAAGACTCCAAGTGCCTGGAATACATGGGTGTTATTGGGAAGACATCATATAAAGGTTTCAAGGAAGATGCGGGCTTAGAGAGCAGAGAGACTGGAGGCTATAGTCCTGGCCTATAGTGACAGGACAGAGCAAGTTCAGAGGTGAAGACATTTGCACAACCTCCTGCCATGTTACTCACATTGTCCACTTTTCACAGTGCAGGGCAGAGATGAAGATAATCTGTCTTGGCAAAAAAACACTCTGTTCTGGCAGGAACTTCCTGTCTGACAGAGGAACTGACAGAGACAGACGACTTCACTCCACAAACGAGCTGCCTTCAATTTGGATTTGGCCACTAAAGGCTGGCTGTGACCAGCATAAGAAAGATGTCACAGCCCGAAGGAGTCTGTTGTTGAGCATAAACTGTAGATACTATATATTATACAGAGAGTATACAGTATATTGTCAATTCTGAATACAGTATATCATCTATAGTGCTAAATCATCATTACTCTATAGCCTGTTGACAAGGATGTTCACCAAATAGATATATGTTTTCTCTAAGTAGGTCACTCATGTGTAAAATAAAAAATTACCAGTTTAAAAGCGCGACCCTCCTGGATATTTGCCAGGGACCTCCGGGGCCTTGGCAAGCCCATGTTTGAGCATCGCTCATCAATGCTGACAGCCAGGACATAATCCCAAACTAGCCAGTATCAGTCCAGCAGGCTGCCATAGTCTCTGAAGCATGGTGTTCTCTCATCTTATTGGTTGGCCAGTGCAGCTCCATGAGGATGCAGGAAGGTTCTGCTGGCCAGACTCAGTCAGGCTGGATGTTGGCTCAGCCCTGCACTATATGGCTTGCCTGCCTGCCAAGGACTTCCCCTCCATGCAGGCTGGCTGTGAAACAATGTCCCCACAGAAGCGGAGCATTAACTCCTCAAAGAATGGCTTCAATTAAAGTTGATTTAAGCTGTGCTCTCCTAGCATGCAGTATTTTAATCCCCTCTCTGATTAGCTGCCCAGTACAACCACTGATCCCACATGTGCCTTGCTAAGGGGCACTAAATTGCATCGCATTCAGATGAAAGAGGGGATATTCGTCCCAGTTATATTGACTGTGAGCTCAGAAATTCATACTACCAACCAAGCAGTGATAAAAAAAAATATTTATTTCTGTTATGTTATGTTAAATATTATTGATGTTTTACACAGTACATTTCTAATATACTGTACATATTTACACATAAATATGTATATATCTATATATTTCTCTGCCTAGTTCGTCTGTCCACCCGGTCTCTTCACCTTGTGTCTGACAGCAAGTCTGAATGTTCTGCCTGGCTGCTCTGATTTCACCTATAGGGGGATCATTGTGCGATCACAGCCAATAACATGGCCTATCAACAGATAGCATCGATTTTCTGTCCACTTAACCCTCAGAGGCTGAGCTCTCCGGCCTGCATTCTCTAAACACAAGGAATGTTGAATCTGTTCCCTGTGACAAATGGATTAGATGAATAATATGTCTGTCTACAGCCGAACACTGCATCCATTATGAACCGTACCTCACTTTCAAAGGAGAGCTGCATATTTATATTTGACTTGCCTTTGTCTTTCACTACCGACACCCAACGCACTGGAATATTCCAGAAGATACTGAGTTATCAGGTGCTAATTGCCATGCCTCTGTACATATGACCAGAAACAAATACAGTATCAGACCTGTAGAATGTAGCTTGTCAAACACACACACACGCACGTGCACACACATACACAGACACACACACAGGCTATCTGTCTCCAGGAGCAGTCAGACGTTCCTCTCACATATCTACAGCAACAGACAGAAAGATGAGAGATGTCAGTTGCAGTGAGACTCATGGACTGATACACACACTCATCTACACACACTCTCACACACACACATGCAAACCTTTTTTACTGTGTGTCTAGATAAGAGATATCTGTTGCTGAGAGGCAGATAAACTTACACGAACATACGCACATGTGCGTGCACACACACAGACAAACACACAAGGATTGTTTGGATCCATTAACATTCCTAATTTGTCACCATGCATATTCTATCATATGGAATTTATATAATAGGATTTGGAAAATTGTTTCATAAAAAAAAATATATAATATCAAATATATTTATTTAGATGAGTTTTCAGTCTGATGCTGACCTGAGCTACTAATTATTGTGTCTTGATCCATAACATCATAACATCATTGATAAAACCACATGCCTGTGCATGGCTTGCTTTACTGTTGTTAGCTGACATTGCTTTTTAATGTTGTAAAATATATTGAATTGTAACAGGCCACCTAATAATATTGCAATGATTGCTTGCCTGCAATCGATTACTCCCAAGTTTTGTAGTGTCTGTCTTCTGTGATGAATCCAATGTGTCGTTTAAACCAGGATTAATTGGCCCACTTTGATAAATGGATGCTTAATAATTAATGCACTTCAGAGGAACAGATATGAATTCTGTGTACCCTTAGAGGAAAGCCCTGTTGTGCGTGCATGCGTTCATTTTCATCTGCTTGCTTTCACACTGCAATGTTTCAAATAAGCCTAAATGTAAATGAAGCATGTTTCCTATAAGCATAAGTTATGGACTATGGAACGAATGTAATTTATTTACTATTTTCCATCTGGCGTTCTTATAAGCAGCTTATATGAGTACATTATGAACATCTGTCTGCATATTATGTTGAATTCTTGACTGCAGTCTTAATTTGCATGGCTCATTGCTTCAGTTTGCCACATAGATAAAATGGAGCTACAGTTTCACACCTGTTAGAACAAGCCTAAATCAAATATATCATCTGCACCACTGGCTGCATGGTGGGTTCAGATAGATTAATATTGGGAGTGCACAGATTAATAAGGCCATCAGAAGACTTACGTGAATCAAGTCTGACCCATAACATTAGTTTGATATCTTAGAAATATAGTACATACAATACAATACAATACAATACAGTATGTGAATATAGAAATATGAATTCAGTATATACTATATATACATATACAGTATACTGAACAAACGTGAACCTTGTTTTTGCTCCCATTTTTCATTAATTTAAATAAAAGATATAAGATTCCTCTATGCATAAGCATGTGAGTGAGCGCTTCACCTTTACCAAGATAGTCCATCCACCAGAGAGCTGTGGCATATCAAGATGCTGATTAAACAGCATGGTTATTGTTAGATTATTGCACAGGTGTGTAATAATAACAATAAAAGGCGACTCTAAATTGTACATTTTTATATTAAGGAGAAGTTACATTCTGGTGGACATTCCTGCTGTCAGTATGCCAATTGCATGCTTCCTCAGAACATATGACATCTGTGGCTGTAATGCTGCTATGCAGGCATTGAACACAACGGCAGATCAAGGAATCTTTCATTTCAGCATCCAGAGACTTATCCAAACAGTGTCACAAGTATTGACAGATAAGGAACTGAAGAAACACAAGGGTTTAAATACAGAGGTAAACTAATCAGGACAAAGACAGTGGGGCAGGTGAGCATTAGACAAGAAGCAAAGGTAAACAGACACAGGCAAAATCAATAACCCAATCAACTCAAACCAGTAAGACGGCCAGGGCCAGGAAGACTGACTGGAGACAGACAGGAAGACTAAGGGTGCAATATCAGACCAAACAAGGAACAGACAAACGCCTAAATGTTCTTTTAACTGTAAGACCTCCATATTTTACTCAATATTTTACTAAAGCAAAGCAAGCATTTACTGAACTGAACTTGTGTTCAGTATTGTACCACCTACTGTAACATGCCATACATTATAATGTATTTTATACATGTCAAAACATCTCGTACACACAATGTCTTTACATACTAACGGCATTTTCATTTTACAGCATTTAGCTTTTATCCAAAGTGAGTCACAGTTGGTATACATTTGTCAATAATAGGTCATACACCAATAATCATAAGCAAACACAATTTTGTACAGTTAGAATAATGACAGTAGCATGTCACCAAGCCTAACACACTTTACCAATATATCAACATATTATTAATTTCTTACAGAATAAATTACAAAGTTAATCATTTTCTAGCAACAGGGAATATATTTTATTTCATTAGATTGGCATTATTATTGCATGAAATTCAAAGTACTAAATGATAATTGTCACACATTAGGCCTAAATTATAATATATTGTATTTTTATAAACAAAGATAATGTGGGACACTGATGAGAAAAGCAGGAGTTGGCTGGCGTGTATGTGTATCCATGGGCAGGAGTGTCTGCATGTCACTTTGATTCAACAAGCAGACAGTAAACTGTAAATCCTCCAAACACCCATATGTAACCACTGTTGCTTTAGCAGTGTCAAGGCTCAGCACAACAAACTAACTACAATAAATCCAGAAGAGAAGACTATAGGAGGTGAAGAGAGGGGGAGAGGAAAGGAGAGAGGAGCTGACATGTTTTTGAAAGACGTCAGGAAACTAAATCATTATTACTGGATGACCTTGGCCATGTTATGCATAAATCATTCATCGGTGGGCTTTAAGGTGAATGTTAGTAGAGCTGTCAAGCTCCTAACTGAGGCTAAAGATCTCAGGGGAACTTGTTATAAAAGCCATAGCTTTTCAGCCTTTCTGCCTTTCCACAGGATAAACTTTACTTTATTCAGCATAATGACACACACCAAGCTTCAGTCATCTTGTCCTGTGTGCGTGATGCCACCATGTTGCTTCATGTGGCTCGATAAGCTAGATGCTAATGTGAATTCACCATCAATACAAATGTAATAACTCCATATTCCATTGAGTTCAGTAAGTTAATTAGCACTGAGCTCTCAGCCTGTTGACTGGACTTCACAGAAGAAAACATCTCAGAGGAGTTCATCAGCTGGGTATAAGATCTGTTTATGTGGAGCTAAGCTTTGATGTTTACCAATGGCATGTCTTTGTTGATTTTATTTATTCATTTTAAATAGTCTAGTGCACTTAAGCTTCACATGTGCCCAAATACAACATTTCTAAGGGAATGTTCAGCCCATCTATGTCTTCACTCTGGCGCATAAACTGGTTTATGTGAAAGCACATAGGCGACCGCTCTTATTGCCTCATTTAAAAGGTAGTAAGGTAAGCTAATAGACCGCTAGCTGTCCATTCTCTGTGTGTGCAACAGTAAAAAAAAGACATAACATAAAGTTTTTATTTGTTCTATGTTTTTATTTTTATGTTGAGTTCAAATATCAAATGTTTTTCTCCCTACTTTTAACCTGTGCACGTATTGATTTACATTTCTACATCTTCTTAAAAACAGCTCACATTCTGCCTTCCTGCTCTCTTGCAAACAGAACGTTCCGTATTTCTGCAAATGCAAAGAAACATGAGATGAATACTGTATATGTAACTTGCCTCTTTGGTAATTTGTCACTGCTTCAAATATCTGCCCCTTTCTGGGCGACAGACAGACAGACAGACAGACAGACAGAACAGCAGTTCATTTAGAGAAATGGGTCCTAAGTGATTGTGTTTCCCTTAATAGCCCTTTATGTGATATGATATGATTACATGAGCTATAAAACTCATCTGTATTCATACAGTTGGCTGTGACCGATGAGTTTCAACAAGAGTTGTACAGCTCATAAGTCTCCAGTGGTCCTCAACAAGCACACTTCAAGTAGCACTGTTGGTACTGCATAGCCCGTAACTGTAATACTCTAGGCTTTCTGGAGTGCTAGTGTCTGTCTTTTGAGTTCTGGTCATTGTCATTAGTGGGGGATTGCATCTGTAATCCCAAATCTGATTGTCTGTAATCTGTGGATGAAGGAATATAGCGACTCTAATTCAAGGATATTGATCTGCTGGTGTTGATTGACACACCTAACATTTAGACTGTGATTAAATGTGACTTACCTCCTCAAATCAGACAGACGATGGCTTGTAATATATTGCAATGTAATGTAGAATATCGCTCTATTTGAGCATTGTGCTTACAGATACAATGTTCTGTCAAATGTGGAGCTCAGAGGTAAAGACCTTCTGAGTCGCCCAAATCCCAGAGAGGTCACCTGTCTCTCATCTGTCAGTGGGAGCCAGACTTCATTGCTTCTCTCAGGATACAACATAGAAATAGAAATAGTAAACAACAGCCTCTCTGTATCTCTGACTAGTGTGTTGTAAAGTGGTCTACATATACATTGTATTCTGTTTACTTTATTATTACTGTTAAATTGTGTGATTTGATTGATTGACATTAATTAGAGTAAAACTATAGAGTAAAAGTGTCTTGTCTGCAGTAGGCTATGGTTGTATTGTACAGAATATCTGATATCTATTATTAAACTATCAGCCAGTGACCTGTCTTAATTATTAAGCATATCATTTTCTTAACTAAATCAGTTATGCATGTGTCCCCTCTCCTCTCCTCTCCTCCTCTCCCCTCCTCTCCTCTCCTCTCCTATCCCCTCCTCTCCCCTCCTCTCCTATCCTCACCTCTCCTGTCCTGCTCCTCCAGAACCGTTTCCACCTCCAGATGATGACGAGGATCTCCCCGTCAGGCGTGGCTGAGCTGCTCCTCTCTGTGTTGCGGAGGAGCGGCTGGCTGGAGGGCCTGGTGCTGCTCTGTGGGGGTGAGGAGGAGCCCCAGGACGTGGTGCGGTGGCTCCAGCTCCAGGAGGAGGTAGGCTGGGGGGTGCAGGGCGTGCTGAACCTGGTGCGCTCCGACGACTGGTCCCAGCTCCAGGACTTCCTGCTGCGTGCGCTCCAGCACCCGCCGGTGGCCGTGCTGCTGTTTGCGTCAGACCCTATGTGCGCTGCTGGCGTCCTGCAGCACGCCCACCAGCTCGGGCTCACATTTCCCATGGTGAACTGGGTCCTGGGCCGCCCGCTGCGGCCAGACGCCCTGCAGGAGATTGGCCTGCCGCTCGGCCTGCTGGGATACGGCGAGGTGGACCAGAGCCCACTTGACTTTTACATACGAGATGCACTGCAGCTGGTGGGCCGCGCCGTCTCCGCAGCAACACAGGTCCGTCCTGACCTGGCATTGATCCAGAACATGGTGAATTGTTATGATAAGCCCAACAAACATGAACTGCCCTCATCTGGACAGTACCTGGCCCGGTAATACGCACGCACATACACACGCATGCACGCACACACACAAGCACACACACACACGCACGCACACACACACTCAGTTAAAGATATAGCTCAAAGAAAACATCGTCTACTACTACTACTACTACTACTACTAGAGAATGGAACCCGTTACCCAGGCAATATTAATGCCTGGCTGAAGGGGTCAAAGTCAGAGGTGTAGCAGAGAGCGCTGAGACCTCCAGATGACTTTTGTCCTGTATTTATATTCTCTGTTCCATACTGTAACTATGAGCATGACCGCAACCTTTATGGTGAATGTCACAGACACACCATTCTGTGGATCACAAGGTTCTCTCTATGCTAGTTCCTTCTCTACTAAATAAACCCTGCTAAATCTTTACCAAACTGTAAGGAGGTCGAGTAAGAATAGAAACAAAAGCATTTATTTACGCTGTGCTGTATGCTACATGTAACTATCTAAGATCAAGCAACTTAATTTTTATAGCACATTTCATACTAAATTCAAAGTGCTTCACAAATAAGATAAATAAATAAGTAAAAAGACAACTGATTAAGACTATAAATTAAATAATTAATATTCAAACAAAACAAAACAATAGAACAGCCTAAATAACCTAACAGAAAAGAATTGCAGCAAAAATGTCATCAAATTGTTTTACCCAATTAAGCACTACAACGCTATGAGTCTTGTCTATATTTAACATATGCTATAGGGTAGAGCACCTCTAAGATCAGTGAGTAGTGCAGCAAAATGACTAGAAGACGCTTCAAATACAGCATAACTGTGAGTTACACAACTCTAGGATTTAATCTAATGTCTGGTAAACGTGTTCAATTAAATACTAGTCCACTCATACGGTATTCACTGTGAGATGGATGATCCCGACAGTGAGCAGACTCCTGTCAGAAAACAAACATATGACTTTTTTGACAACCATTACGTTCCCAGCACATGTTGTCCAACCACAACCAGGTGTGTAACCAAATGAGCAAAGAGCATTGACATGAACCTTATTGTCACTAATAGGAGAGCAGAAGCAACCCTGGTCCTGGGAACCCGCTGCCCTGCATGTTCTAGATGTCTCCCTGCCCTCACACCTGATTCACATGAATGGCTCGTTATCAGGCTTCTGCAGAGGCTGATAAATACAGGCCATTGGCTCTCCAGGGCCAGGACTGGGCAGCGCATATCAGTGCTGTCTGTGTGGGGCAATGACCGTGTGTTCTTTGTGTCTGTATGTCCGTCCAGCTTTCTGTCCAACACGTCCTTCTCTGGCCTGACAGGCGCGGTGCACGTGCACCACAACAGGTCTGAGGTGGTGACGTCCCGGCGCTTCCACATCTGGACGCTGAGGCGGGACGCCCTGGGCCAGCCGGCCTGGGTCACGGTGGGCCGCTGGGAGGGGGGTCGCCTGGAAGAGGAGGACCAGGCGGCGTGGCCGGGCCCCGCCCCCCTGCCCCAGCAGGCGGAGGGAGCGGGGGGGCGTGCCGGGGGCCGGTGGAGGGCGGGGCGCCCCGTGGCGGGCTGGCGGGTGCGCGTGGTGACCCTGGTGGAGCATCCCTTCGTGTTCACGCGGGACGCCGACGCCGATGGCGTCTGCCCCGCGGGGCAGTTCTGCCTGGACGCCGGCACCAACCACTCCGACGCCCTGGAGACGCTCTTCAGGCAAGTCGCCGCCGGCAACAACAGCCTGCTACCCCCGGACTACACCAAGTGTTGCTACGGCTACTGCATCGACCTGCTGGAGAAGCTGGCGGAGGACTTGCACTTTGACTTCGACCTGTACATCGTGGGCGACGGGAAGTACGGGGCCGTGAAAGGGGAGCGCTGGACGGGGCTAGTGGGGGACCTTCTGGACCAGACGGCCGACATGGCCGTCACCTCCTTCAGCATCAACTCGGCCCGCAGCGGGGTGATCGACTTCACGTCCCCTTTCTTCTCCACCAGCCTGGGCATCTTGGTGCGCAGTAAGGACACGGCCGCCCCCATAGGAGCCTTCATGTGGCCGCTGCACTGGACCATGTGGATGGGCATCTTCGTAGCGCTGCACACCACCGCGCTGTTCCTCACGCTGTACGAGTGGAAGAGCCCCTTCGGCATGACGCCCCACGGACGAAACCGCGTCAAGGTGTTCTCCTACTCGTCTGCGCTCAACCTGTGCTACGCCATCCTGTTCGGCCGCACCGTGTCGTCCAAGACGCCCAAGTGCTGGACGGGACGCTTCCTCATGAACCTGTGGGCCATCTTCTGCCTCCTGGTGCTGTCCAGCTACACAGCCAACCTGGCTGCTGTCATGGTGGGGGAGAAGACCTTCGAGGAGGTGTCGGGGATCCATGACGACAAGGTGATGACGTGCTGTGTCAAAACTACAGATTGGACGTGTTTTATCTCCTCTCCTCTCATCTCCCCTCCTCTCCCCTCCTCTCCCCTCCTCTCCCCTGATCTTCTCTCCTCTCCTCTCATCTCCTCTCCCCTCCTCTCCCCTTATCTTCTCTCCTCTCCTCTCCTCTCCTCTCATCTCCTCTCCCCTCCTCTCCTCTCCCCTCCTCTCCCCTTATCTCCTCTCCTCTCCTCTCCTCTCCTCTCCTCTCCTCTCCTCTCCTCTCCTCCTCTCCTCACCATTCCTCCTTTCTCCTTGTCCTGCAGCTCCATCACCCCTCCAGGGGATTTCGGTTTGGGACGGTGAGGGAAAGCAGCGCTGAGGATTACATGAAGAAGAGCTTTCCGGAGATGCACGAGTACATGAGGCGCTTCAATGAACCCACCACTCCTGAGGGGGTTGCCAACCTTAAGTGAGGCAGAGATTCATCTTCTGTGTCACTCTGGTTAAAGTACCATTCATTTTTGACTGCTTGAGGACGGAAGTAGACTACTTCATACCTTAGTCACTCCACACCAGCATGTTGTACAGTTTTTGTGAAATGAAATACGGTTTGAATGCAGTGAATGTAGTCAGGTAGTCTGTCAGTGGCAGATGGATTGGTTACACTGGTGGAGCTAAGCCGGTGCTTTGGCATGTAACAGCGCTAAATATAAAACAAAATAACAATAAACTGGCGGTGGGTGCTACAGGGTTGCTTAATCAGGAAATGATATAGGCTCAGTGTCAGTAAATGCCAATCCCCCCAACCTGCACCAAAATACTTCTAATGGATAAACGCATCTTCTAAATCACCTATTAAAATTGTCTGAGGTTAGAAGTATGGTATGGGGCCATTACAATGCAATGCGGTGCAGATTTATGATAGATGAATTAGTGGAATGTCCGTTTTTAGTAGCCATAGTATATTTCATAATGAGTATATTGTATAGTACTGTATCTTGTAGTGTGTAATTGCCCATGTGTTGTTGGGACCCAGAGCTAGTACAGTGGCCTGCAGACAGAGATGAGTGAGGAGATACAGAGCACATCCTTCAGCAGGAGATGGAAAAACGACAGGGAAAACAAGTATTTTATGGCAGCAGGAAGCCGTCAAACCCCTGACCCCCTCCTCACAATGGGAACTGTAGCAGATAATCCCCTGCTTTACGCCCCATAATCCTCTCTACTTCACCCAGCAGTGTAACAAACCAAATAGCTCATTTGTGCTTTTCTCGGACTAGTGGGATCAGACAATTGGCTGGACAGGCGTAGTGTGGTCACGGCTCTGAGGGCGGATCATCGGTGGAGATCACGGTTGCCTAATACAGCTGGCAATCAGGTTTTAGTCCAGTTGCATTGTAGGAGGTTTTTCTTGTTGGTTGTCACTGCTGACCTCCTGCTATCCTGTGAGGAAGGGTCTCTGTAATCCCACCACTGTTACTGTGTTGAAGGACAGAGCCGCCTCAGTTGGATGCTTTCATCATGGACAAAGCTCTACTGGACTACGAAGTCTCCATCGACGCAGACTGTAAACTAGCTACTGTAGGAAAACCTTTTGCTATAGAGGGTAAGGTGTGTGTGTGTGTGTGTGTGTGCTTGTGCGTGTGCGTGTGCGTGTGCGTGTGTGTGTGTGCGTGCGCGCGTGTGTGTGTTATTACAATATTAAAACAATATCAAACAGATTTATAGTAGAAGAATCTTGTTTTTCATTGTAAGCAACAGATGACCTCCATATGACCTTCAAGGCAAAAACAGTTCAAAGACGTGTGATGCTAAAATACTGATTGTCTGTCTGTCTGCCTGACTGCCTGTTTGACTATCTGCCAGCCCGCCCGCCCGCACACCTGTCTGTCTGTCTGGTTGCCTGCCTGTCTGTCTGCCTGTGTGAACAGGGATACTATCCCCATATTGCCCCTGGTACAGCTGTTCCTGGACAGTCAAGCTTCTCATGGCATCTTCCTTACAGAATCATTCCATATTTCAGGATTGTTAATATACCAGACTGAATATTCCAGCTGTTATTCAGCACTTTGAAGTTAAATGAAATCTGCTAAATGAGATTCTGGGATCTTTGTAGTCCTGGGGCTCTCTCTCTCTCTCTCTCTCTCTCTCTCTCTCTCTCTCTCTCTCTCTCTCTTTCTTCTTGCTCATGTGTGTGATGGGGAAATTGAAAAAATAAGACCTCAGCAGCCTTCATTATGTGATAAGACTGAGGGCACACTTGCGTGCGTATATGTGTGTGTTTCTGTGTATGTGCACACATGGCTGAATTTCTGTCCATAATACTTTCCATGCCCTGTGTGTGTGTGTGTGTGATACAGTGGCACTGTACAGCAGAATGCTACAAAGACATGTTCCTTTTTACACAGTTCTTTTAATACACACACACACACACGCACGCACGGGGACACACACACACACACACACCCACATATCTTACATTTCCATTAAGCCACGTTCTGCATGTGTTCATGTGTGTGTATTTGTAGGCTATGGGATCGGTCTTCCCCAGAACTCTCCTCTCACCTCCAACCTCTCAGAGTTCATCAGCCGCTACAAGTCCGATGGCTTCATGGACCTGCTGCATGACAAGTGGTACAAAGTGGTTCCCTGTGGGAAGAGAGGGTTTGCTGTCACGGAGGTGAGAGTGGCTGATGTGTCCCTTTGTACTGCAATAGCTGTGCTAATACATAATGAACCTGCTGAGATATGAACAAATGCATACATTATAGGTACCAGCGGTACCATACTTTAGTTGTACCCGCCCGGTAATACACACCCTCAGGCGTGAGTTACATAGTGCCTTCCTCTTGTCTTCTATTTCCACTCCCAGCTGTAGCATGGTGCTACCGCCCCCTGCTGGTAGCCTAAGAAGTCATTCCACGCAATAATCTGATCCATATTTTTTTCACTGTGTTTTAAAGAACATTTAAACGTTTTGCCTCGTCCAACCACACTCCACATTTGACATACTTTGGCTAAGTAAGGTGAAATGATTTGAGAAACTTTCTGCTTTTGTTTGTTTACAATGTTATAGTAAAATGTTCATTTTCTTTTTTCCCACAGACTCTTCAGATGGGCGTCGGCCATTTCTCAGGGCTGTTTGTGTTGCTGTGTGTTGGAGTGGGCGCGGCTCTGCTGACAATGGCTGGAGAACATGCCTTCTTCCGATTGGTCCTGCCTCACATACGTCGCAGGCAGAAGTTCAAATACTGGCTACACACCAGCCAGGTAGGATACAATGGATCTGTCAATCAATCATCATATCTCTTGTCTGTCTATACACTATTTTAAATGTGCATTATCTCATGTGTGTTATATGTAAATATACCTTTATGTGCATGTCTGTGTTCAAACTGTGTGTGTTGGACAGAAAATCCACCGGGCTTTGAACCTGACCTATGAAGACGTGAAGAGACAGCGAACAGAGAAGGAAAAGAGGTATAGTGTCATAGAATATTATATAATATTATATAATAGAATAAAATATATCTTGTTGTAACTATTATTTCATGATTAGTAGTTTAATGTTTTTAAAGTGCATTATTCTAATGATATTACCTGCTTAACGTCTCCTTCCAGCTGTAACCTGTTATTTCATGATTATTAGTCTAATGTTTTTAAAGTGCATTATTCTAATATGATATTACCTGCGTAACGTCTCCAGCTGTAACCTGTTATTTCATGATTAGTATTCTAATAATGTTTTTAAAGTGCATTATTCTAATGATATTACCTGCGTAACATCTCTGTCCAGCTGTAACCTACAGACTAGGTGGAATAACGACAGCAGCAAGCAGCCTGCAGAGACGGTTGCTGAAGACAACAAGGATAACAAACATGTCCACTTCAACCTGGAGACACTCAACAGCCGTCTCCTTCGTCGGGGAGGGGCCGGGGGCGGGGCAAGGGGAGGGGCCCGGGGCGGGGCCGGAGGAGGGGCCAGCGGAGGCACTGAGGGTGGGGCCAGGGGAAGAGGTTTGGTGGGGCTTTTAGCACGAGCAGGAGAGGGTGCATCGGTTCGCGGTGGCGTCAGTAGAGGCGGGACTGTTGCTAGGGGAGTGGCTAGGGGAGGGGCCAGTGGAGACAGGCTGTGGACAGTAACAAGGGCAGCCTGCGAGAACGGAGGGCCTGTGGCACCTTCCACCAGCCTGGACAAGTCACTGTCCACCTCTACCCTGCCAGCAGGGCCCACACCTCCTGCTCAGCCCACAGCACCTCCTGCTGGTCAGGAGGAGCTCCAGCAGCTGACACAGCAGATTGACCAGATCAGAGAGCAGCTGAAAACAGCTCTGGCCAGGAGAGCAGAGCTACAGACGTCTCTGACCAATAAGAATGACCACTCTGTGGATACGTTAGCAGTAAAGCTTCCCTCCCCTTCACCTCCCGTATCAAGCACCTGCTGTGTCACCACCATGACAGACCCTCCCCTCAAAGTGCTGTCAAAGGTCCGCCCCTTCTCCAACAGGCTGACCAATGAGAAGAGGTGATGCTGTCTTCCTGGAGCCAATAGAAGATCACGTGTTGATGCATGATATTGGCCCCTGAAGCATGATGGGTCATTATAAAGGCTGTGTGAGCTCTGCACCAATAAGATGGGACTATACCTGGATTGAGCCAATAGCAGAACTGGTTTATACATCACATTAATAGATCCATTTTATTTACAAAAACATTTTATACACAGATAAAGAATAGGATTTACATGAAAAGAAACCAAAAATAAATAAAAAGTAATATTCTGTATTGCACACGGGGGCCCAACCCTGACACACACACACACATACAAACGTACTTAAAATGAGCTGTACTCAAAGTCCAAACTAAAAGTGTTCAGTTTGCTTTTAATAAATAGCTGGTTTCACACTTGTCTGCAAATATATTAATTCTTTATTTGTATATATGTCTATACTGTATACACACACACACACACACACACACTGTATGTGTGTGTGTGTGGTTTATATATAGACTCCTTATATAGCCTCCTATGGTAGGAATTTAAATGTTTGCGGCTGGGTCAGTCGTTTAAACTTCTAAATGTTTTATGAAAAATAAAATGTCCAAATGAGTGGTTTGTAGTTCCAGTGGAGGTATTACAGGAAGAACTGCAATGACTGTCACTGTGACTGGATATTTCATACTAGATACGTCATGAACAGCCATAAGTAATCTTTAAACTACAAATGTATAATATGAACATTTGTTTTTTTACTGTTTGCAACCAGGATATGATGCTCAAACAGGTCATGGTTACAATTTGTAGTCCACCCATGTTGGTTATTTTTGTCAGCATCACATCTTTCTTGATGTTGTTGGTGAGGCCTGGTGTTGTAAGACAATAGTTTTATTGTGTTGACAGAGTCTTAATTATTTGTATAACAAATATAGACTGGTAATGCTGATAGCTAAAGGTATATTTTTCAGCAGGAATGAGGAAGGGCATCTAAGTATTTACATTGAGTTGTCATCATCAATCATATCATGCAGAGATGCCACCTGTCTTCATGCAGAGATGCCACCTGGAACTTCATGGAGTAGGTCAACTTTATTCAATAGCACAAAGACACCAAGAACAGTTGTTTTGAAACATACAGTCCAACTTTGTGTTTGGCATTCATCCAAGAGATTATCGTCCTGTCCTGGATCATATCTGCCTCAGAATGTCTGATGTTTAATTAGTCGATATAGAATGATAACTGGGGTTAATGAATAAAGTAAACCATACATACATTTTTTGAAGGTCAACTTCTTAATTGGTTTACATTACATTATATACCCCATAATTTCCATGGCATCTCACTGTTTATGCATAAACATTTTTACTTGGCTGTAGGTTGAGGGATAGAGAGTGTGAGCCTATGAAGGAACATACAAATATACAAGATAATGGCATTTATAAGGATATTGTTCAGTAGGAATGAAGTTCCACGCTGCTGAAACCATTATGAACCAAAGAATGTTTCAGTCTTATGAGACAATTCCTAATGTTTCAAAAACTATTCATCACATATATATATATATTTGTTTTATTACCTTCAGTAAACAATCAGCATTTTGAATCATGTCAGTCAAAAATTATTTATAGTTATCAATTAGTTATAGTTATTTATTACATTGTAGTTTCTTCAAATGTCTCCTTGCCTGAATAAACATCAGACATAAAGTCACATTCTAATCTTCCACCCAGCCTCCATTTTATTTGTAACTACATTACCCAGAGGGTTTGGTAGTTTAGAGTTCCTTGGTAAATGTTAGTGAGGCAGCTGTTTCTTCCAAAGCAACACAGGAACAGGAAGATTAAGTCTTCCCTCGATTGTCTGAAACCTAAAACACAGCTTTTCCGCAGCAGAGCCAGGTTGCTTGTTTAGAGTCCGATTCTTGCAGTTAATTGGACAACCTCTCCTCATAAACAGACCAATCAGTTTGTTGATTGTTGTGTGACAGTGACATGCAGGGCCAGTAAGCCACTGTAGCCTTACTGGCTGTACTGGTTGGCATAATCACCAGCCTCCCAGCGGAGCGCACGCTTGTTTTTCTGCCTTGTAACACGTGTCGCTTGCAGGACCTGAAACAACAATAAGATATTTACTAAACAACATGGTGACCAATTTGAGTTAATATTACATAAGTTGTAGAATAATGTTCAACAATAGAATATCACATAGTTCACATATACTCCCTTTAAGGTTATTAGTTAAAGTTGTAATGTTGATCTGGATCATTTGTATTAATATATTTACTAAATAGGGTAAATAATGACATAAAACAATGAAGAATGAAGAAGCATGTCTTTTTCATTTTTTATTGTTTTACGTCTTTATTTACCCTATTTTGTAATTTTTTATTTTTATAGTTTTAATGTTAGGTCTAAGCTGTTACTGTGTTTTTTATATTGCTAATGTTATCAGCTTCTATTAGCATGTAAAGCGTCTTTGAGTACTTTTTAAGCGGTATATAAATTAAATGTATTATTAATATTATTATTATTATTATATGTACAGTAATGTATATTAATGGTAAATTAGTGTTTGTAGTGTTGACCTCTGTGTTGACAGCGTCAGAGGCCTGGATTCCTGCATACTGTCAAGAATAACATAAAAACAGCATTAAACCTTTTACAGAGAGCTGGTTGACACATATGTTCCTGGACTGGTTTAATATGAAACACAGCTTAAATATGTTGTAATGTGTATGAATACCACATCTTGGCTACACACTGAGTTCTCCTGCAGCTTCAGAAGAAGTCTCCTCTCCTCAAAGTCCTCAAGCAGCGTCTTTGTGAGTCCTTTATGCAGAAGCGTAGCAGTGGATTGTGGGTGGCTGGAGGCAGTAGGCTGGGGCAGGGTGCTGGGATGGGGGAGGAGGTTAGACGGGCTTGGTCGGATGGAGCCCCAGGGCTGTGGGGTGACGGTGGTAAGAGAAGGCAGTCGGACAGCATGGCAAGCAGGGGATTGATCTAGAATACATTTAGAACATATTGAATAACATTCATTATCACGGTGGTCAGTAGTTTAGGTGTAGTCCAGATGACCTGACATATAATCAGGTAGGTAGGTACTGACATTAGTCAAGTACCTACTTGACCTACAGTAATGTAAAGTGCAGGTAGGACCAGTCTGCAGATTTAGAAGTAGGACAATCTTTCAATCTTTGGAAGTTAATGATTCTTTTTTTTTGTAATCAGGTGCTGGACTTTGTTTCACATAAAGTTACTCATTCGATCCTCGTCAACTGTGATTTTGCCAAGTAGGAAACATTTCTTTATCAACATCCCACATTGCATTCCTGGACCAACCTTACAATTAACCAATCACTTTCCAACATCATCATCAGTGCATTAGGGCTCTTATGCTGTGCCAAGATAGTTTCGACACTTGAGGTTGACATTTGTTTGAGTAGAACCGGTGCTGTTTTATCAGCATTTTTGCTGTGTGTGTGATCTCTGTATCTTGTGACTTTTATTTTTCCCGTACAGCACTTTGTGCAACGTTGTTTTTAAAGTGCTCTATAAATACATTTGATTGATTGATTGATTGATTGATTGATTTAAGTTCGAATTTAGCAAGCATTCTCGAGAATGACTTACCATACCTTTAAAGACTTTACTGATGATGTAAGTTTGTGATCGGTTAATGGCAATGTTGGCCCAGCCAGGAATGCAATGTGGATGTTGATCCAGGAATATGTCCTTCTTGGCAAAATCACATTAGCCTCGTCCAACTCACTAACCTTTACAAAACAAGTCTGGATTCTGTTCAATTCAATTCTATTATCCTCTACTGTACAACTGCAGTTAAACACTAGGCTATATCATGCTTGTGTTCTAGTTCTGGACTTTTTCACCTGCTTTGGGTTCACAAGTCCAGACAGACAGTTTCTGTGGGCTGTCTGTCTGGCCGGCCAGACCGTCTGTCTGCTTGAGACTGTCTAGCCGCTTGGCTGGGCAAACAGACAGGCCTCTGGAGGTCCTCTGCTCCTGGAGCTCTCGCTCTCGCCTCAAGTCCTCCTCAATCTCCTTCTGGATGCTGTCTGGAGCTCCTCTGGCCCTCCTGTTGGCCAGAGTGCCCTTCCAGGACGGAGAGGCAGGGTCATCTGTCACTCCGTCACTCCAGGCTGCTGTAGTTCTGCTGGAAACGTAGAGTTGTGTCTCCTCGGTGTGGCGATGTGGACAGCAGGGCGGGAGACATCCCTCATCTTCTCGCCCGCTGCTAAGTGTGTCTGTGTTTGGCGTCTGGTCACCTCTGTCTGCTGTAGGTGGGAACTCAGCCGTGTGGCTCAGCAGAGGTCTGTCCTGCTGTAGGCGGAAGCTGACTCTGGGTTTGTCTTTGGGCCTGGTGGGGGTGCTTAACAGCGAGGGGATGGCTTTGGTTCTGATCTGCACCATTTGGTCCCGGTCGTCGCTGAGCTTCAGGCCTCTCAGGCGACGCAGGCTCTCCTCGCGCTCTCGGGCCCCACGGATCTCCCTCTGGATCGGTGTCTCGTGCTCCGAGTCCCCAGGCTCGCTGCTGCTGCTATGGTTCTGCTGCAGGTTAGCAGCGGGCCCGGGACTAGCTTGATCTGTGGTCTCACACGGCAGGTCACTACAGGCCCTGTCTGGTACGGGCGGACTGGAGCGCTCCACACTGTCTACCTATAAGGATAAGATAATGGTCAGCATCACAAGCAGAGGATGAATACAGACGTGCATGCATCACTTGTATGGGTGGAGACACAAGGCTGTGGTTGATTCACATGTACATTTACAAACAGTACATTTGTCAACAGCAGAAGAGATCATACACCAGTTGTCGTACGCAACCATCAGGGCTAATTATGTGATACATTTACAACATACGCTAGCTGATATGCACCATAAAATACCAGGAAATAATTGCAACAAAGTAGCTCCAAAGTGCCAGAAGAACTTAGGGGTTTTTCTTTTAATTAACCAAGAGCATGTACAACCACCAGTAGAGAATAGTCAAATACTGAGCAGTCTATGCAGTAAATACCTGTGTTGACAGTCTCAGGTCCCTCTGGAAGCTCCTACTCTGTGTTCTAGGAGACTCTGGGGGGCTCAGTATGGCCTTGAGCCTCCCCTGCTCCATGTTCAGGAACTGCTGCCGCGCAGCGCTGAAGTTGATCTGCTCACTGACCACTTCCCCTGGCTGGGCAGGGGAGCCTGGCTCCGCTTTGGCGACGCTCTGCTGGAAGAACAAACTGAAGCCATCCAGCAGCTTGTCAGAGACGTCCACGCTGTCCATCGACCTCCACTGGGTCTTGGTTGCGGTGGGGCTCCTCTTTGGCGCTTGGCTGCGGATGATCTCCTGTCGGAGCTGCCTCTCCTCCTCCTCTTGCACCACATGGGCGTCGCCATGGTGGACGCGGTAAGGGGAGTCTCCGTTAGCCTGCTCGAACAGGGCTCCCGGGGCTCGTCCCCGGGTGTAGGCCTGCACCCTGAAGTCCTGGTCCTCCCGCAGGGTGGCTAGCTGGGCGCGCCTCTCGGCGGAGACCATCCAGGCCTCATTGAGCTCTGCCTCGGGGCTGCCGGGGTCCTCCACGAAGGAGTAGAAGCCACAGTGTGAGCAGGAGCTGCTGCCGGGGCTGCAGGGGAGACTGGTGCTGCTGGTGTTGGAGCTCCCTGTGTCCTCCGACAGGCTCACCTGCCAGACCCGGGCCACCACCACGTCCCCTGGAGGGGTGTATGCTGAGATAGCGTAGTCAGTCGCAGTGCGGTCTGGGTCAGGTGATGGGGGGTGTGGGGAGGCCACCATGGTACGCAGGTCGGAGGGGTCTAGTTTGGGAGACAAGGCCTTCAAGACCCAGTTCTTAGGGGAGCTCTGCATGACTGAAGGGAGGGGGGCGGGCTGTCAGGACATCCCGGACGTCTAGGAGACCACGTCCCTAGAAACAGCAACAGGAGGAGGGTTTCCATGACAACGCAGCCGACATACATTGTTGTGGGGTGGTTTTAACTTAATTCTGGTGAAAAGAATGAATCCCAACCAAATCATGAATTCATAATGGTTAACACTAAATATACATTAAGGTATTGGTTGCTTTTACTTTCAATGTTGTTGTAATGCTGGCTCATCATAATACTATACTGGCATACTGGCCATTATCAGTGACATAGTGATACTTTGACCTCCATAACAGTCAAGAGTGTTCTACTGGAGCAGCAAAAACTTATCTGAGGTCATAGATATTGGATCATCATATAAAGTAATAATGTGTGAGGTATTATGGCTTTATATTTATGATCTTTGATTTATGATGAAGACAGACAGGCAGACAGACAGACAAGTTGACAAATAGACAGACAGACAGGCCACTCTAAGACACATTTTTACAAACATACTGTTGTCCTGTCCTGCCAAACTGATACATTTTATGTTTCTTATTCTGTGCTCTCTACTGGTTATAAATATAGGCTACTGGGGTCTAAATACATGAATATAACATAACAAAATGAAAGGAAATATTTCACATTGTTGGCCAAAGTAAGAGGGGAACAGGTGGGGGTCAGACATCTGGGCATGTTGGGTATCGAACCCAGCTAGCAGTGCACTACCCTAGCAGCTATAGTGTAAGTATAGTGTGAATTAGCATAGTGTTATACAGTATTAAAGATGTCCATGTTAGATTAGAACTCCATTCACCAAAGCACTGGCATAGTAGTGGAAAAATGTCCACACATAACTTTTTGGAGTTATCTGGAGTTGGAAAATGTACTCAGAAGCTGTATATTAAGCAGGTATATAGTATATAATTACACTATATAATAATATATATATATATACACACATACACACAATATGAATGTGAAGAGTGTGCTGTCACAAGCCTACTTGAACTGGAGGACCCATAAACATCTATGCTGCTACGACTTAGACCAGTTGCCTGTCTGTGACAGATAAGACCTGTATGTCTGTCTGTCCTAAGCTGTCTGTCTCTGATAGCACACACTTCCAGGAACCTTATACTGCCTTCAGCTTACTGGTGAGGGCGCAGAAGAAATGAGCCACAGAAGATCTCCAAACGCTGGGTGATTTTTGTATGTGTGAAGCAGAGAGAGTGACAGAGAGAGATAAACAGCGAGAGAGAAGGAGAGCGAGCTAGTTATTGGGTCAGATTAAAATGTTTGTCATAAAAGTATTAGTAAAGCAAAAAGGCAATGATTACGATTACAAATCAATGTACCTGCAACTATGTCAACAGAAGGACTGTTATTTATTCAAATCTCTGATTCCCCAAAGAACCGAGGTATTGTGAGCAAGACACACATATTCAAATCATCTTCATGGAGGGCCTCAGTGTACTATAGGAGACTATGGATATAGGCTACATGACCTTCATTATTCCACAATTAAACTCACAAGAATACAGAACACCAATCAGCAGAATTCACAGTAACATCACAGACAATATAAACTTGTGTTAAACATACCTGTATGAATCCCAAAAGTCTTAACGCTTAATGCAAAACCAGCTTATCTAGAAGACCAAGCTGGCGAGACTATAACTATAGCTAGGTTATAAGGGGAGTGACATTTCTAAACGGACAAAGTCCGGGCTCTTCTAGGCTCTGCCCCCTAGACCCCTGTCTAAACACACATAGCTCTCTCTCTCTCACACACACACACACACACACTTGCTGCATGCAGTTTATTTGGTTGAACATTGACTTGACACTGGCCTGTAGTGGCCGCAGTCTGCATGTACACCTGAGACTGCATAAGTGAAGTATTTATTGTTGCGTGATGATAGCACACAATGGATCCAGAATAGCTGTTCAGTTTTTGTAATAGTTTGTGTTTAGAAATTAACCTACAAACAAATGTCCTTAGATAAATTTCAGGAAATTCACCTGATCTCAAAATTTATTTATAAAATATTTTCTACTAAACTGCAAATAACTGTACAGAGAGTATCCATAGTGATACTGTATAATAATCATATATGTTGGTTATAGATAAAGCTTCACTGCCATTTCTGCCGTGTCCCTATGTCATGTTGCACTGGACTAGTCTATATAATGACTGGGTCCTCTGAATATCTTTGTGTGTCAACTGATCTCTCTTATCGTTAACCTGGCCCAGAAAGACTGGTCCTATGTCGGCTCAAGACAGACTCATGTGTGTACAAACGCATAATCAACATCAATGACAAGTTGCTGTTTGTCTATTTACATTTGTGTTTGTGTTTGTATTCAAGAGAGTGATGTTACTGAGAGCTGAGCATTCCAGAGAAAGCTGCTGACAGTGACAAAGGCCTGGACAAAGGCCTCACTCACAACCCACACACACTGCAGCGTGTCACAAACAATAGCAGGCTGGCTGGGTTTGCAAGAAAACAGCTTAGCTAGGCTACCTATCCCACACACGCACACACACACAGACGTTCCACTGACATAAAGCCATGTTAGCTGAGCACAAACAATGTAGACTGGGTCTCTCTGCCATAACATTAAATTCCTCTGGACAGACTGGCGTACCCCATTTGAATCAAACCACATTTTATTTGAACACTTTAACAGACCATTGTTACCGTTTTACAGACATATGATAGTAGTGGTTTTATTACATTAGAAAACAACAGTCTGGTTCTGACTAGTTGGGACCAGGCTGCAAGGCATTGTAGGAGATATTGAATGTGTAATCTGGAATGTAGGTTCTGCCGGTCGCCAACAGAGGCCTGCACTGAGCAGGGTCATCAGGTTACCACTTGATGGCAGTTCAGAATCATCACCCAGAATCCACTGCAGTTTGGAGCTATGTGTGAAATCTGTCTTTTAAACACACTTTCAACACACACATGGCACCATGTTTTACAACATAAAACACGTTTCATTCTGCAATAACATTAACATTAAGGAAAGTTAGATACCAATAAAATAACAAATAAACACATAAATGTATGAAGCAATCATCCACATAAGTGAAGGTGTGTGATAATGTTTAGCACTGTTCAATGAAATACCAGATGTGTGCCACATGAGTCAATGCTGGGCCCATCTATATATTTATGGAATACAGTATGTATTACATCCATGTGCTGCAGGATAATATTAAGGCCATTATGTTTGATTCATATAGTCTGACAGGAGATGGTGCATGCTGGGATATCTTGCATAGCTTGGAAGCACAGCATGGGGTCTACAACGGTTGATCAGCCCTTTATCACACCTGAATACATAGGGAAAGCCTTTCATAAAAAGTATTTGTGTTAATAATAAAACATATATGGTCAGTTCACATCAAAAGTTACAAGATTCCTTTTCTCAATAGGATTGATTTAATTCATGTTACATTTTTGGATTACACTGTGTTAAATAAAAAATAAAAAACAAGAAAACATAAAAACACTAACTAAAATATATATATGGTATGTTTATCATGTGAATCCAGTCTAATTCAGTATCTTGATGTGGAATCTAGAGGTTGTCCTTTACATTCTGTATATCGAGACAGATGATTGTTGTAATGAGACGTGTTACATAGCCAGCGGTAATCAGCCAAACATACTGCTTAGAAGACAGAAGGGCAGTAAGTCAGTTATCTATTTTTACACAATATAGGACTAGCGTCACGCGCACGCACGCGCACACACACACACACACACACACACACACACACACACACAGAGAACAAGCTTTGATATTGTTAATTGTTAGAGACATAGATATATTAATTGCTGTGAGAGTGTCTTATTTTTTATTTTCTGAAACAAATGGCTAGGTCGGTCTTTTCAACATGCAGCCCAATATTATCACAAAATCAAATGTATTATCTCCAATAAATAGATCTGTAAAATAAACCATTTTAATACAGTTATAAAGGAAAGTGAAAATGAAAACTGAAATGTATTCCTCTCTCATCTTCTTTTCACTTCACCTCTTCTCTCCTGTAGGCTGTTATTGCCCTTCTCCTTTATTTTACATCAGAAGTGGAAAGGCTCGGGTAAAAAAAAAATGTCTGATGTGAGGGAGCCTTGTAGCCTTCTGGAGGAAGAGAAGGTCACATGATGATGCAGCATTTACATGGCTGCTTCTCCTTCTTGTTCACTTCAGCGCCTCCCCCGGGCTCGATCGCCTCCTCCTTATCGGCCACCAGGCCCAGAGCCTGGCTGGCAGCCTCCTTAGGAGCCTTGTCAGGAAGCTTGGTGGACGCCTCTTCTTGGGCAGGGGAGCCATTCGTGGGCAGGGCAGTGCGCTCCTCCAGGGGGCTAGGCTCGGGGGGGGTCTTACCATCCTGGATCACGACTAGCTCGGCTTTGACAGTCCCCTCCAGACCCAGGACCTTCCTGGTTTGATTCTCGTCCTCCACACTGTGGTATCCCATGAACACCATGGTGACCGGGTGTTCCGAGCTGGCTTCGGACACGCCCGTCTCCTCTGCGCCCGGAGGGGGCCGGTCCGGGTTGGTCTCCAGCCCCGTGACCTCCCCCAGCGGCCGAGGGGATGTCCGGGGGACGCCGGCCGTGTCCTGAAGGTCAGATACGGCCAACGTCATCATGGACGCCTCATCGGCTTTCTGGATCAACTCGTCCACTTCTGATGATGTCAGCTGGTGGACGCCACTCACCCCATTCAACTCATGGACAACTGAGAGACACACACGCTGTGAGACAACCACTTCCTGCATCATCTCCTCTCACTACAGAAGTGTGTGCGTGCGTGTGCGTGTAAGTATGCATATGTTCCCAGCAGGAGGGTTGGCTGCCTGTCAGTCAACATGACTATTTGACTGTCGTCCAATCACCTTTCTGCTCATCCTCGTACACTTTCACCCCCTGCTGGGACACGTCAACAGGAAGTAGGGTGTTAGCGGACAGTACCGTGCTCCGGCCGGTCGCGTGATCACGTTGCACACGGATCTCCACTGAGTACACAGCTAAGGGGGAGGCGCACGGCTTAACTTCAACGCTCACATGCGCACGTGAACACACACGCACACACACTCACTCAAACACAATCTAACTTATAT
Organism: Typhlichthys subterraneus; assembly: GCA_027564835.1. Classification (NCBI taxonomy): domain Eukaryota; kingdom Metazoa; phylum Chordata; class Actinopteri; order Percopsiformes; family Amblyopsidae; genus Typhlichthys; species Typhlichthys subterraneus. Next base: position 10,615 of record JAODUH010044029.1, on the reverse strand, counting down.
GTCCCATGATCTGCTACATGTCTGAATAGCATCGTAATAGTATAATAGTAGCATTCACGCAGAACTTACAGTAGCAGTAGCAGTTGTAGTGGAAGTATGTACTGCATCTGATGGTACTATCAGTACTAATTCAGATGATGCACATTTTACCTTATAGAATGAAAACACGGCACTAAAGTGGTCTAAATGGTTGCGTCAATGTTGATGTTTACATTACATTCCCATACATGTGCTTGCAGCACAGCAGTACCTCACAATGTAATGGCCATAGCCAGACCATAACACAGAACCCATAGATCAGACACCCAACCAATGGTGTGGTGCTTGTCTGCTACTTAGCACAGTGGTCAGAACCCACTTTACAGCAAACTAATTATACTGCTGGCATGCAGACACTCAGATATCCAACACACACCCAGGGACACACAGACAGACACACAGACAGACAGACACAAGGATAAGAACAGGACAGACAAATATGTTAGATAGACACACAGTTACATAATTTCTGCCTGGAGTCTACTCTGCCTATCTTTCTCTGTTCCGTAACTAGCTATAAATCTGCATTGGACTGGACTAGAGCTGGGATTGATGGCTGTGCAGGTGAACTGGACTGAACTAGAAACGGGATTAGGAATTGTGCAGATGAATCCGTTACTAACTTTATATCAGCAGGGTATTGAGTTGTAGCCTGCAGTTCATAACCCAGGTTAAAATCAAGGTCATTGAAGAAACAGGAAGATGGTCCTGATCTGTGACCCTACCTGATCGTCAAGACAACAAACTCTTTTTGGTTGTCGTGACTCACCTGTTCTCATCAGAGTGTCAGATGGCTGCGTAGTCACAACACTGCCCTCTACAGGCGTGAAGGGACACAACAGTCTGTTATTCAGCATCTTAATTCCCTCCCACAATACATCACACATTTATTTAGAATGAACATCTCTATTTTAAGTAAGAAATTTATATTATTATTACATTTATCAATGTGCGGCTTTTCATGTCACTGTATTGTGGGATGCATGGAAAAGAGCAATATATTCTATCATCATTAGCATCAGCCAGACAACATTAGTTGTAGACAACAGGTTTAGTATAATGTGAGGACAATTAGACATCTGCCGTCTCTATTTACGGACCAGAAAACGTTCAGATACCATAATGTCTAGACATAGTCCTTAGCAACCAGCAGAGATTAAAACAAATAATCACATAACATAATTAGTATAATATCATTTAAGTAAGTTATTATAACTGAGAAGAGAGACATTTTCTAAAATATATATGAAACGCCGCCACTTGGTCAGAACACTTGTGTAAAAATGTCTCATCTTTTATCTAAGATTGATCCAGTAATCTTACGCAAGCGTGTTATTTTACATTGGGTGTAAAATGTCACAGGCTCTGTGGATTTAATAGGACTACATACATTGAAATGTGTGGTGTCATTTGTTCTTCACTGATTTGTTTATTTTCTTCCTTCTCTCTGTGACTCACCTCTCATCTCCTCCTCCTGAGCTTGGGGCTTGTTGATTTGAGGGCTTTTCTGAACACTAACTTCTATAATAGGTTGATTGAAATGGGAGGAGGGTTGGGAAAACACAACAGCATGTCATCCGATTACTAACATAGCAGGCAACGTAATCTGATAAGTAATCGCTCAATTTATCAGCATCTGATCTCTGTTCTAACCGCATGGAACAAGCAAGAGATATATATAGACAGACAGATATGGAGGGATAAATATAGAGAAATTAACTATGATTGCAGAATATTACCTTTCACTGATCTCTCTGTCACCTGGATAGAAAGAGAGAGACAGATAGTACACGTGAGCACACATATATTTAAATGTGTGTATGTGCATCTGATATATGTGTATGCATGCTCACTATGATGTTTTCCTTGAAGCCACCGATCTCCAACTCAACCAGCTCCTGCTGCAACCTGCAAAACACACACACACACACACACGCACGCACGCACACACACACAGTGATAAAGATCCAACAAAGAACAAGAACACTTCAATGTACAATGTGCATTTGTAAAAAGCAGAATAGGTTGTAAAGCAGGCATCATAATTATGTGGGGGATTGCCTAGAGGTCTGGGTCTTAGCTTGGAGCCCTGCAGTTGGTCTACTTGTAGGCATCCATGAGCAAGATCCCTAACCCTTAGCTTGTTCTAACTGTAAGTCACTTTGGATAGAAGCATCTGCTATAAATGGCATAATTAAAAGAAAACACATTCTGTGACCTCAACAGTCATCAGAGCTATTTACTAAGTATTGTTTTACTTAACCTTTATTTAACCAAGCAATTCTCGCTGAGATTAAAATCTCTGTTTCAGTATCATATCGACGTGCTTCAAAGTGAAGGGCTAAGGCCGCGATCACACCGACACGCGTCGCTAAAGGCGCGGTCACTTAAAAAGTGCTTTGATATACCCCCGATCACACAGAGACGGGCTGCCTGCACCAAAGAGAATGGCTGGCTGGGCCAACTGTCTCATTGACGAACATCAACTCCGCGCCCTGCGCAGAAAAGTAGTGTATTTTTTAACGTTTATGCGCGTCTGAAAAACACTTAAAAAATGCGAACCGCAGTGCCATAAAAAAGTGCGTTCCAGTCACGCCGCACCACAGGAAAACAATGGTTTTGCTGGCGACGCGTTTCTAGCGACACGTCTCGGTGTGATCGGGACCTAAGACCATTAATCATTCTATAGTCTGATCATAACAGGGCAGGATAGATTCTCGCCGCTGAGGCTAATGGCAGTGCTATGAGGCATAGAGGCACCCAGGTGTATTCAGAAGAGGTGGATGGTACCAGGGGACAGGAGGTGTGCTGTACCTGCCGATGGTGTCCTCCAGACTCCTAGCCTTAGCCTGCTCCTCCTCCATCTGCTGGCTGAGCGCCTCCTGCTCAGAGCCAGCCGAGGCGGCTCCGTCCAGGAGCCAGCGCTCCCTCAGGGCCTTGGACTACAGGAGAACACACAGGCTCAGGAAGCAGTATGCCGACAGATATCCTAGCTGTGTGCTAATGCTAATCTCCTGACCGCGACAGCGTTCAACGGGTCAAGTTTAGACTCTCTCTATCTAAAATAAGGATTGTTTTTCAGCATTACACATACTTCATGCAACACTACAAACTGTGTGTGTGCGCGCGTGTCGTGTGTGTGTGTGTGTGCGCGCGTCACCTTCAGGTGCTGTAGTTGCCTCCTGTCATCCTCCAGCTGTCTCTTCTTTTTCTCTATATCCTCTTGCCTCTTCCTCTTTTCCTGTAGCAGGAAGACGTTAGTTAAAGGCAGTGTTTGTGTTCCTACTTACGGAGCCAGGGTTGTGTAGAAGTACCATATTGCTTTTCAGCATGCACAGAGAACGGTAAGCTAGCAAAAGGCGAGATATTTATATTAGCTTACAATAGCTGACTGTACCTTTAAAATGTGCGGTGTGTGGATGAACGCAGCTGTTTACGCAGTTAGTGGTTTATATCTAAAAACAAACCAGTCAGTGGAAGGACATGTGACTACATGGGGAAGGGGGAGAATGCTGTGAGTGGAGGGAAGCAGAGAGGATCGCATGCCAAGTGAAATGTTAAGTTTCAACCCAAAATAACAACAAATTGGTAATGGTGGTCAATTTGAGGAACATACAGTGACATCAGTAGACACAAGATTGATCAACTCACCGCTAAGACATGTAGCCTCCCTTGCTGAGATAGCCCTTCAACCCTGAGAGAGAGACAGGCAGACATAGAGGTTAGTGTGGATGGTCCCAATAGAAGCCAGAAACAACACAGGTCTGCCCTGCTATGACCAGTAACACTGTACCAGTAACACTGTACCGATGATGGCCTGTCACTTTATAACAAGGTCACAGGATGACATACCGTGGTTGTGTGTGTGTGTGTGTGTGTGCGCGCATGTGTCATACCCATCATTCCAGTGTCCAAAATAATGTGGGTGGGTCCGAAATACCCCAAATCTCACACACACACACACACACACACACACAGTGCACAGATTGAAATATGAGTTCATAATGGATTGCCAGGAATGCTCCTCCCACCCTGCTCATACAGATACACACACGCGCATGCGCACACACGTGTCGGTGTGTGTTGTCATACTATGTTAGCAGTCAGTCTGTCTGTCTGCATGACTGCATGTGACATGATGCATTTAAAGGACATGCTAAAGGACATGTGTGTCCTTTAGCATGCATAGTACATAGTACATAATGTACATAGTACATAGGCCTACATGCACAGTAAAGTATACAGGAATATGCAGGCAACACTTCAGTCTGAACTAATGTCATCATGGTTTAACCATGTGATATTGGCATCATCAAGTACCACAAGACTACACAGCTACACACACACACACAGAGTTTATTCTGTTAGCGACTATCGTTCAGCCAGCTAGCCCAACAGACACAGCTGCTAGGTGGCGATTCCCTTGGTTTGATTCTTTGTGACCTGAGAGACTTCCTAAACAGACATGTCTTTTCATGGGGACTCTCCTGCAATGGTCTGCAGGCATGGTGATGGTCATATGAGCTTAAGCTTACTGGCTCAGCACGGAATCGCACATTAAGTCAAAAATCAATTCAGCAGTGCCTCAGAGGAGAAAAACAAATCTTACATAACAGCGTTAAATGTGTTCTGCTGAGCATACCTTTCTTTGACACAAAACATAGTGTCCATTATGTCCAACTCTGTGTACACTGTGGCCGGTATGTCAGAGACCAGGGTGTCTTTACAGTTACTTAGTAGTCAATACTGTACTTGTTTTACAATATTGTTAAATCACATGTAGTAATAGCTGTAGTAGTTATATATTTATTACATGTGTATAGTATATGTTATATCTATAACTATTAGTATGAATAGAGTTTTGTATAGCATATATGATATTTGTATGAGACCAGTAGTTAAGTAAAGCAAGGTCATTGGAATTTAGTTTCTGATTGTCCTATGAAAGACCAACTCACCCAGGCCAGGACTTGTGCACTAATAGACACAAGACTGTTTGATAAAGACAATAGAAGGAGAAAGACCAATCAGCTTCAGTTTCCAGCTGAGAGAAAAGATGATGAACCTGGTTCTTTGACGGTTTGCATGTTCAGTGCTTGACCCTGTGAGACCGTAACTCACCGCTGTCTAAATGGAAAAGCAGAGCGTTTCCATGGAGTTTTTCTATGGCGTGTTTCTATGGAGCGTTTCCATGGAGCACTGTCCTGCAGACAGGGAATCTGGGAAAATGTCCTGGCTTCCGGATATCTTCCTCCTACAGCTAACAGGAGACTAAGAGATAAAGATATCTTCTCATCTTACCTTCATCCCTGTTTTTATCAATCAGTGTAATGTAATAATCCTGTTTATTTATTTATTTTTTGTTCCGTTTTTAGCATTACCCTTTTGCTTTATAACAAATCTGTAGTTCATATTTTTTTGTATAAATGTTGGTTCATGTCATTATCTAAAGACATATTTAGTGAGCCTTTGACTGTACTGATTGGCAGTTGTGGTGTTTTATACATAGCTTATTTGTGAGTATTTGTCATCATTATATAGTACCAGTACGCTTTCATTACCTTATTATTTAATCTTAAAAGTGTGCTGTCTCATTCTGTTATGAAATGCATGAAATATAATATTGGAATATCTTCACACAAACAGTAAGGACATATCCTTCAACTGGAAGAGGTTTAGTGGCTATACGCCGGCAGAGGTGGTCCGTCATCTTGCGAATATGCTCAGCTGTAACACAACAATCTACAACAGTAAAACACAAACAATCGCTTTGATGTTCTTAGCCATGTAAATATGGTTCAACCTATACAGCCCAACTCCTCCCTGTTTTGTAACCTGCTGTTCTGTCCACTGCCTTTCACATTCATTGAACATGTAGCAAACGTTCCACCATCCTTAACAAAGGGTTTATTCACATACCCTGCAAGCTTTGTTGGGAGCTTAAGGCATGATGGGAAGTCACTTCCTGTTAACATCCTGTTGACTTCCTGTTGCCAATTTATATACTTTTTCTTAGTAATTCCTTAATATACGTCATTTCCAGATGCTCAGATACTATGATATAGTATTTATTTTAGTAATTTGTTGCACAAGTTCAATAGCATTTAGCAGTATAAACTTGCATTATGTTTAATAATTAATACTGTATCATAATCGGAATTATCATAATATGCTTTATTTCCCAATTTACATACATTTTACTTGGTGATGATAGGTAGACTTACATCCACAATTAAAATAGAGTCAGAGAAACAAATCTGTACTCAACTATCAAAAATATAATAAGTATACAATATAATATAAGATGATCCCATTAATTATGGAAATAATTAAAGCTAGCTGTATTTACAGTAATCAGTAATTTGACTACCCCAAATACTTGATTGGGCTGGCCCCAAATACTTGATTATTCGAGTATTCGCTCATTATGTATGTATTCGACTATAAATATTGGGATTCGAGTATTCGTTTTTTTCACAATATGCATGTTTTCCCATTAATCCCTACTGTCTGTATAAACCCACATGTTAAAAATGTAATTGCCTGCTCTGCACTGGGTCATCAACGGGCTGGCAACAATTGGCTCTGTCTGAAGAGAGCGTGGGTATTCATTCAACACACCTTATTGGCTAATATATATATAGTAATTTTGAGTGCGCTATGTTTAAATGTGTGCTCACTAAAGCTAAGAATGCAAGATTACCTATGCCAACTAATATAAAATGAATGCAACAGTGCAGAATTCATTAATGAATGTGTTTTCAACAAAATATTTAACTGGATTGTCTGGACCCTTGCCATAGTCCACCCATTATCGGTGGACTATGCATACTGTCATTGCTGGTCTGGTGGATAATGAGTCTTCATAGGTGAGTAGTTTACTCAAAGTTAAAAGCGTTGCTTACTTGCTCTTGTACAGTTATGTGCTATTGAAAACCCGCCAACGGTCCTGCTGCCCGCTTTGATTTTTAACAGGTTATGAAACATTATTTATAGTTGAATGTTTTTAATGGTGTTTTTGATAACGAGTATTCAAATACTCGTTCTTAAATACAATCAATTATTCAATGCCTGTAAAATGGTATTCAAGACAGCGCTACTGCATGGCAATAGTTTTTCAAACACAGGCCTTAAGTACTGTCAGGTCAGCATCAAATGAACTACTAACTGCTGATTGGGCTCAAGACCCCATACTGATGTGCAAAGTGGAACCACTTGTAGAGACAGAGCTTACAAAAATGATAATTTTTAACCAGACTAGATTTGCAATTTGGTTCAGTGACACACAATGATTACAATTACATACATTAAGGGGCCATTATGGGTTTATGAGCCTGCTGAATGATGCTTACAGGTAGGCTGGGTGTGAACCCAAGACCACCCCAATGCTGTTCTGCCTCTAGTGGCTATGCAAAGCATGAATTGATAAAGCTGTGGAATTTTACTTTACTGTAAATAGGCCTATAGCAATGTTTTTTTCTGCGGACAAGTAGTCTACTTCATCTTCATCATCTATCTTGTAATAATATTATATATATTACAATTACTAATCCAAGTAATGCTGTATTACTGCATTACAAGAACGAGAGTCCCCCCTCCCCCCAGACTTCCATCTAAGACATGCCTTTATTATTTTGCTGGTCCTAGCAAACTTAGGGTGGGCTAATTGAACTAACCTGTCCAATCATCTGGTTTGAGAGGCTGCGATGTTTTCACTTTGGCTGATTGTTGACTCCTAATGTTTATTATTGTTCCAATAAAGAGGATTCAGATCTAAAATGAGCTGGCTACACAGGTTGTCATTTTTCAGAAGGGGCGAGGCAGGGTAGTGATTGTGAATGTAATATATTACCACCACCCCACACACATACACACACACACATATGCGTAATCATCCTCAATAATCACATCACGATTAAAAGTTATAATCTTAAATCAGCATGTAATCATCAGTCCATATCAATAATTATAAGGATGCATCTCAATATATCAGGAGGATGCGAACAGACCTCGTGTTATATCCATATTCTCTACCGGAATAGCGAGAGGACACTCATCAATAGCCATACCTACACAATCACCAGCCCACATACACAACAGACTAGAACCATAGACTAGAACACTGGAACGACAGACAGACTGACAGACAGACAGACAGACTATCCACCCTTCTAGTTAAAGGTTGTTGGCCTACACACACGTGCGCACACCCGCGCGCGCTCGCAAACACACAATACTGATATTCTACACAGACACCTCCTCTACCGCAGGACGTCTGAGTCAGCGCGCTGCGGGGATGTTTTAGGGGGAAAAAAACACTTACTCCATTTCCACTGGTCTTTGGTGGTCTCTTGTCGTCTCGGTCCTCTGGTGTCCGGTGCGGTCCGGTCAGTCCTCAACGATTTAGTTCGTAATCAGACCAGATTCTGCGGGTGCAGACCAGGTCAGGGCTGGTCTGGGCGGGGCGTCCTGCAGCGCTGGCGAACACGATCCGAACCGAGCTATCGCTAATCCGATCACCTTTTCCGATTCCGATCTAGCTCAATCAGTGGTGTTGTGGTCCCAGTCAAGTTCGCATCAAATCACCTTTTGTTCTGCCGGGAGCGCGCGAGCAATGTGAAGCGAGACGGCACGCCCCCGCGTTATGTGTGTGTGTGCGTGCGTGTGTGTGTGTGTGTGTATGTGTGTGTGCGCGCACGCGTGCATGTGCGTGTGTGTGTGAGAGAGAGAGAGAGAGAGAGAGAGAGAGAGAGAGAGGGAGACCCCGCCCCGTGACGTTATGATTAGGGCTGCATGGATAGGGCTAGGCTATATAATCAATACGAGTGATTAAGTGATGGAAATTAGGTTATGACAACTCTTGTCATGTAGTATAGTTTACCATTAACCTGGTTAGAATTTCCACGTTTACACTGCCGTATCTGTATCCAACTTTCTTGCACTTATTCTGTTTTCACCATCAGACAACTCATTTATATATTTCACCAAATATATTTTGTGTGTGATGTCATATGACAATACAGTATTTATCTATAGACTAATATAAAATAATTGTGTGACTATGATGAACATAAATTAAATAAATTAATTTCCTACACTGGAAATGCATCATTTTATCAGACACTTACATTTGTTACCAGCTAATGTTTTCTGCTATTAAAAGTGCACAAATTAGAATTGCGTCAATACATTCAATTTTATTAATAAATGTGTCTCTTACAATACATTATATGTGTGTTGTCTTGTCGTTTCTGTACATTTATGCAAAACTGTTTGTGTTTATAAGCTTAGGTATAAGCCTGAATGGGAATTTCCATGTGAAATGTATGTTGTACAGCCCATTGAGACTGCAACGTGATTAAGGGCTACAGTATATAACTAAAATTGACTTGACTTGACTTGACATCAGCAAGTGTTCATCGCCATTCATGCCTAAAAGCATAAGCTGATCAAACAGTGACACCAATACAAAATAGACAAAACATACATTTAGCTCCTACCGGTAGTTGCGGTAGACTCGGATCGGTAGTCATTTAGACAGGCTGTGTCTAAAAATTTGTAATTATTTTGTTATGGTAATATGATAGGCCTAATTATTAAAGGTCTCTTTCTGTAGTTTCACATTCTTTTCCATTTTACACTTTACAACAAAGCAGAATCCGTTTAGCAAAACATAATCAGATTTATTTAAAACCATATATAAATACATCATATGTAGTTTACTCTTTTCAGTGAGATTAACAAGCATGCCATAGGGTTGTCACAATATCAGATTGTCACTAAACTATTATCTTGGCCAAAATAATTCCAGATAACGATATTATTGCGATATATAGATATATAATAATGCTATCAGATAAATTAATCTTCAACCATGTTTATTGCGTGTTTTGTTGTGAGGTATCAAAGTTTAAAATTTTTAATCTGTAGTAGCATCAGATGTCCAAAAGATGGCATGGTGTATAATCTTTCATGGGATTTCAGTTTTGTGACTCGAGTAGTATGGCTACAATGTGATGCAATGTTTATGTTTTCCACGGAAAGGGAATATGATGGCTAGAGACTAAAAATGCAAGGTTAAATTAACCATATTAGTTGTTTTTGATTGGGATTGGAATATTGATATTTAAAAATGTGTTGATGGTGTTAGGCTAACATTTGGTAATGGGGCTGCATCACAAGTGCTTGCTACTAGCAGTCTATGCTTTTTTATTTTTAAGAAGTAACTCTCTAGTGTCTTCAATACACCAACATGTCAGAGTGGAGCTAGTTGTGTCTTTTAAAAACGGAAGAAACACCGGTGTTACGCTTAGCGCAGATGAGTGTAAACCCCCAGAGGAACAGGCTTTAGACAATAGAAGTTATGTCAATAGTTTAATTCTTCAACAGGAAAATAGCAGCTAGATGGACAGGCAGGGGGATAGGCAGGCAGATAGGCAGGCAGGTACGTAGGCAGGCAGGCAGGTAGGCAGACAGGCAGAGGACTAGGCAGGAGGATAGGCAGGCAGGCAGGCAGGTACTTAGGCAGGCAGGCAGGTAGGCAGACAGGCAGAGGACTAGGCAGGCGGATAGTCAG
>JAODUH010044018.1:0-20092 GCA_027564835.1 Typhlichthys subterraneus | reverse complement strand
CCTTTAAAGTGTACCTGCACCCCAGCTCTAAGCCTGACTCCACCCACTACAATTTTGAAAACTGTGTCAAGGAGCTGAGTGAGGGGAGGGGAGGGCCTGAGAGGGGGACCCCATTAACATTAATGTTAACATTTGAATGTGATGACGTATGAGCGTACTGAGTGTACCGATGAAAACCAGCCAGATCCTGGGGTGATTTTGTAACAGATATGATGTATTTTTAGTTCTGTTTTCAGCACATGAAATGCAGATTTGTATAAAAACAGGAATTTTGTCAATATATCTCATCACAGATCAATCATGTTACTTAGTTTACAGTTACAAGTTAAAAGTTTATTTTAGGGTGCAGTTACACGTCGACTGGCTAAAGGCTGCTCCAATAGTTTCAAAATTAACCAGAGGTCTATGTCTAGTATGGAGGCGACAACTGAAAACTCCTCCCAATGGAGCACGTCCAAATCTTAAGTGAATTTTATGTCATACCATGCTAACCCCTGAACCCCAAACTTGTCACTGTTTATGTTTGAAACACAACTGTACAAAGGGGTGCATGGTCGTTTGTTGGGGCCATTCACCCTTTACGGACATACAGGATGTTCTTAAACTGAACTGCAACCTACTTGTTGTAAAATAAACACTTTGGCCAAACTCCATAAACCACTTAAATTGCTACTGTAGCTACACAACAAAAATAGTCCCAGTAGCCTGTTAAAGATGTAATTTAATAAATCTGACAGGAAACCATTGCGACATGTTTTACTGTTTACTGGGAAGATGTTCCATGCCTGTAACTTCATGCCCCTGTAACTTGATGAGTATGACAGTAATCATTGATGATACATTGAGAAGTATTAAATAATGGCTCAGAAATTGGGATGACCTTATTCTTTTCTTATATTGTAGAATAGATGTAGCAGTTATGTTAAGGCTGCTAGGATTTTAAGGATTTTGTATGTACGAGTTATAACATTTTTGTATTTTATTAAATGTTCTTTCATTCCCTTTCTAATGTATAATTCTGGAACATCACTGCTGTGACTATGTAACAGTCAGGGCCGCGCTGCTGATGGGCGGCACAACCCTGTGTACTCCCGCCTCAGGTTAGCAGACGTTCCCCAGCGCTCCCTGTCTCACTGGTGTTTACTTTAATTGCATATTGATTGCACCTGTGGGTTTAGCGTGGGTATTTAGGTTAGGGCTTTCGTTGGGTTTAGTGTCGGTTATTGTTCCCTGTTCAGTGTTGTGGTGTTGTTTTTTGCGTTCTCATCAAATATGTACCTGTCCTCAACAAAGCTGCACTTGGTTCCTGCCCTTCCTGCTTCCCCGTTACAGACTACCAAAAGTGTTGACCATAATGATATATTCTGAACCTGCCATGCTCTCGGGCATTTATTTCAGTTAGCGTAAATAGTGTAAATACTGTATATAGCCTACATTCTTGACAATGTTTCATATAGAATGCTTTAAACTTGTGACTACTAAATACTATTTAAAATGCTATTGTAGGCTTACTTCATATATTAATTGCATAATTTGCACATGCTGTATATGATATCCAGTGTACAGTATTATATTATAATAAACAATAAACACACATGAAATTACAATTTTGAATACAACACCGCTAACATCAACAAAGTCGTAGCACTGTGTTTTGCCTCACAATGCATTCCTATGTGAGGCGGCCTCAAGGACGACCGCGATTTGCGCTCGAAGTTAGCAAGAATGAGTAACCCTGCCTTTAAGTCAAGCAATGAGTTAAAGCTGCTTCTCATTAAATATTTGCATGAATAGATTATTTGTTGACCTATCAGTTCAATGGAGAATAAGGTAACAAAGGATATGCTCTTGCAACTGCCCAGGTTGCACAGTGCAACAACTAGTATACGAATCATTACATTAAGCCTGATTGTTAAGGACAACAGCTAAAATGATGCCAAGGAGACGGCATCACACTGTCATGAACAGATTGACAAAGCTGCTGCTTCTTTACTTTTGTAAAACCCTCTTCTTTTTAGGAATGGATGGCATGCAACACACAGAAATTGGATGTTTTTAGAGAATAGAGAGGCTCTTTTTCAAAGTTTTCATTTGGCGGCCAGCAGATTCCACTGTTGACCTCTGCCCTGAGCTTCTGTTTACAGGGTCAGTCCTCTACTGTGATAACGCAACCATATGTTACTGTTTTAAACTACCATGAGATGGACAATCACAACCTGAAGATGCTATAATGCATCCACGGAGACTCAAATTGAACTATTGCACTAGGACAATATGCAAGCAAAAAAATAAAAATAAAATAAAATAAAAATTTAAATATATTAATAATAATAATTTAGCACAAAATGCTAGGAAAAAGAAAAAAGAAAGGGAAAAAAGTATGTGTGTGTGTATACATAAAGTATAAACTGTATAATATTATTGTTATGTATGTTATAGGCAACTGTGAATAGATGGGTTTTGATGAGTTTAGCAAATGAGGTGACTGTGTTCCAGAGTCTGGGGGCAGAACAGCTGAAGGCATGAGCCCCCATGGTGGAGAGGAGGAGTTGAGAGGGGTTGACGAGAAGACTTGTAGAGGAGGAGCGGAGAGCTCGGGAGGGAGAAAATCAGAAACTAAGGTAAGAGGGAGCCGGGTGGTGAAGGGCCTTTTATGTTAGGAGGAAAGTATTTTTTTGTATTGTACAGGATTGTACAGGAAGCTAATGAAGTTGAAACCAATTCTGCAGTTCTGAACTAATTAGAGTCTATTGATGAGTTTGGTTGGGATGAGTTTGGTTGAGATGTAGAGCTCGGTGTCGTCCATGTAGCAGTGAAAGTCAATGTTGTGGTGTTGCATGATTGTGCCCAAGGGTAGGAGGTATGTAGTAAATAGTAGAGGACCCAGCACCGAGCCTTGAGGGACACCCAGTGAGACTGCTGCACCTCTCGATTTGAGAGATTTTTGAAATTATTGGTGGCCAGGGAGATACGAGGAGAACCAGGACTCCTGCAATAAGACGGTGGCCCAGTGGATAGCCCATAGCAAGAAAATCCCGGGTTTGAACCCTGGTCGTCCCAGCCTTTCTGTGTGGAGTTTGCATGTTCTCCCCGTGTCTGCGTGGGTTTCCTCCGGGTGCTCCGGTTTCCCCCGCTATCTAAAAACATGCTAGGTTAACCCTCCAGCCAGTGTCATGTGACCAGTGACATTGGCTCTCATCTGGAGTTAGTCCCCGGGCGCTGCACAGCGGCTGCCCTCTGCTCCCTTAAGGGAGGGGTTAAATGCAGGATGAGTTTCGCGACATGCATGTGTATGTGACAATAAAAGCACCTTTTACCTTTACCTATAGCCAACTGTGTTTGCGGGTTTAAAAAGACGATAATCAGCTCCCTATACATTACTCTGGCAGGACATCTTGTCGGAAGCGCTTCTGGAAGCACGTCTAATGACACATTTCTAACTGCTAAGTATAAGTAAAGTATATTCAGGAGGAAGGATTTATTGGCTTTTCAGACTGATTGTCGCGGCACAATTGATTTGAAGCTCGCGATATCAGAATGGTCTCACGAGGCTAGCAAGCCTTTACTTTGTTCTGCTTTCCTTCGCTTAACTCAACGTCACTTTTTAAACTTTTCCAGTTTCGCACTTCTATCGAAAGTGCAATTACTGTAGATCTACAGTGGCAGGGCAGAGACATTAAAGATCCATACAGGTCAAAAACGTCTGCTATCAGCCTCTTTGTCCTCTCTCTGTCTGTGCTCTCCCTTTCTCCCTTTCTCCTCTCTCCTCCTGCTCACAAAATGAAAGCACTGTCTTTCTCTCTGTTGGTGTTTGGCTTTGTCACCTTGTAAAATCCATACAGTAGGTCTACAGGGCTTATTGTCTGTGTCTAAGTGGTGGCGTGACGGCTGAGGAGTGCCAAGATATATGGAGGGTTAAATCACACGAAATAAAGTGAGAAAGTGATTGATCTACAAAAAACCCCACTGTGGACAATGTTTTTATTCTAACTAGAGAAGAGGTGGTGCTATTAGTATTGCAGCGTTGCAAACTTGTTGCTAGTTTAAGTGACTTTTCAGACCCTCTTAGTGACTTTATTTCTAAAAAGAAAACTAGCGACACACCTGACGACTTATTCAGACCAGGAAAGAGGTGAGAAATATATTTGTTTGTATTGCATTTGCACGTATAAATGCTCAGTAATCTCTCCCTCTCCTACTGGGCTGTGCTCAGGCAGACAGTGGCTTTGGTGTGGGTGTATTTGGGGTGCAGGCAAGGGGGTGCTGCCCACTGCAAGCATGGCATTTCTGTTAATAATAATAATAATAATAATAATAATAATAATACATTTTATTTGAGGACACCTTTCAAGACACTCAAGGACAGGAGCATACTTATTAGAAATATAAGATACGACACTGAGCAGAGATGAGTTTGCGGTCAGATATGCCGAGGTCAGTGTGTGGCTATTGTTTGCGTTAGTGTTGGTTTATCCTAGCGGTTTGGACTCTGTGTGTTGTTTTACGACACCGGTTTCTGATTGGTAAAAAATGCTGAGCTGTGGGTCGTCCTGTTTTCCGGTGTCTGTGTGTCCGGCTGCACTCACCTCTCCATCGCAGCATTACTGGGAGCCAGGGAGTTTAAATGCAAGGCATCCAAATATAGTGTAAGTGGGTACATGAACAGATTTGGCTTTAAGCTTGTCACACTCTCCTTCTCCACCACCACCACCACCAGCGGTTGAAAGATGTATACAAAAGTCAGGGGAGTTTGTTGTTGTAAACTCGTGAAAGAGTAAGCTCTATTTGTCAGAGAGGGCGGGAACATCAAATGGATCTGCAAATTAGTTAGTATCGAGAGTTTCAAATGCGCGATGACAAGACTGTCACAATATGCAAATGAGCGCATGACGTCATATGGTCATTGGTCATCATTGGAAAAGTTGGCAATGCTGGTAGGGGAGGTGTAAAGAGAAATGCCAGCCAGTCAGCAGCACTCACCACAGATGTGGGAGGGGCTCATAAGTAATACTGTAAAGCGCTTTGGATCAAAGCGCTATATAAATACAGTTTACATTTACCATAAAAAAATGTCTACACTGGATTAAAAAACTAGGGTTATTCCAGACACAAAATGAGAAATGTGCCTTTAATATTAAGAGTTTTGTTTTAAAATATACAGAATGTACTCCTGGATCATTGAGTTAGAAAAACCTTTCATGCATTTGGGAAAAAATATGTTATTATTTCTCTAGCAACTCAGTGCTAAGGCATGGTTAGTATGCACACCACAAAAAGGTATGTTCCTGCCTTCGACAGAAGTCCAAAACTGTGTAGTATATATCTTAACCAAATGTTTGATCTTTATATTTGCCTATGTACAATGTGTTTTGAAAGGCGTCCTGAAATTAAAAGCCAGACAATTTGATAACTGTTGGCAGAACTGTTGGCATTTCTCATATCCATGGGTAAACTCCTGTCTTGATCATAATATCTCTGTGTGAGCGCCTACAAAAACCTGTACCGGAAAATGCATTGTATTCTGCTCTTGGAAGCTAACCTTCCTTTTTTCAGCAGACGAAATCTTTGGAAAATGTTTGGACAATAGCATAATCGACCTTAATAAGACGGAGTATGCTAATAGTAAGATAATACATATTTTCTCAAATTCAGCGACGAGCTGTCCATTCTGTGTGCTATCTTAAAAAACACATGTGTTGTTTCTACACAGCCTCTGGTTCTGTAAATGGGAACACAAACAAAGTGGTGCAGGCCACAACACACAGCAATATCCTAGCAATGCATGTTCATTGTAGGGGATGAATCTTCAAAAGGGCGCACCCTATGGCATCGAAGGGGGCGGAGCTTCTGAGGGAGCACCCTATGGCATTTTTGTTTTGATGCAGTTAAACATAAACAATCCTTCTCTAGCATCCCTGACTCCACCTTCAAACAGCTATTTGCTGTAAACAGAGAGCTGCATCCGTATGTTCTATGTACCCGTGACTGTACTCTTATTAACAGAGAACAATCCTACAGTATAGGATAATAACAGCAATAATAACAATAGGGAGTTTTAACTTTTTTACATAGGCAAATCCAAAAGGCATCTTATGATGCTGTTGGGGAAACCTTGGGCTTTTGAAAATGTTGAAGATTGAAGCGAACGCCATCCTTCAAACATAAGCACATCTCTAACAGTGCTGTTGGGCTTCAGACCAGCTTCGAGCTACACTCCAAGTTCCTGATTTTGAGTTTGTGAAAGTACTAGCCGACAGCTAACACTGTATTTCCCCTTAAACCAAAATGACATGTTGTATCCTGATGGCATCACAATCTTGACAGAATGGGCAGAAATATGTTAGATTGTAACAGCTCTTTAATGTCGTTGCTCTTTGAGGCTTGACAGTCCCTAGAAAGGTGACAATGAAGACTATAAGCGGCTTACATTCACAATCCTAACACAGACGAACACTCATACGTGGCATGTGTAGACAATGAAGCATATTCACTGTGGAGCAATTTCATCTTCTCTCAAAGATTCTTTTGGTCATTTGCTCAATGTTACATCGAGCTCCTAGGAAACCTCCACACTGGTCTAGTCACTCAATGGTGTGAGCACAGTTACAAGCCTTCCCCTAAAGTGCGGAGCCTCAGTACGTCTGTTAAACATCTAATTAGTAGTGTTTTCCGGTCCAGCTTGGATGATTTGTATCCCCGGTGAACAGAAGTGTTACAGGCAGTCTGTTCCGCTTAGCAAAACTGCGGTGATGTGGCCACAGAGGAGCGGTAGAAAAGGAGATGGGAATTTGGAAGGTTCTGGATTATGTAACATCTTATTTCTATAGGTAGAGAGTCAGTCAGACGGACGGACAGACGGACAGAAAGTAGGAGTTGTAGGCCGGGGCAGACTTCATAGATCATAATTTGTCACAGTAGTCTCTGGGAGGGAGCATATAGTGAACCTGTTGGTTGAAACCACTTTATATAAAACATTGACATGACATGGAGAAAACAGGGCAGGGCCCATGAGGCAGAGAGAGAGAGAGAGAGAGAGAGAGAGAGAGAGAGAGAGAGAGAGAGAGAGAGAGAGAGTGTAAAAAAAACAAGTGTATTTTTAAAGAGAGGGAGTGTGTGTGTGTGTGGGAGTGTGTGTGTGTGTGCACAAAGAGTGGAGTTCATGGTGAGGCCAATGGGAGTTAACTAGCTCAGCCAAAGCAGACCTAAAATCACAGCCAGAATGACAGTGAATGCCATTGTGACAGACAGCCCTGTCTGTGTGTGTGTGTGTGTGTGTGTGTGCGTGCCTGTTTGTGTTTGTGCGTGCGCGCGCTTGTGTGCGTGTGTCTGTGTGTCTTTCTGTATGTCTCTGTGTGTGTGTGTGTATCTGTGTGTGGGTGTGTGTGTGTGGCACAGCACCGTTTGTCTATATGAGGAAACGTGATAGATGAGTGATCTTTCTACAGTACGTGATGTAAGCCTTTATAGTCACAATGTATTTGCTTCCTAAGAGATCAAAACAAAAACACAGAAGCTCCACATTTAACATGCATTGCCAAGGCTAGGATAGTGATAAGTGGTGAAAAGTGAAAAGTGGTGCGGTCTGCACCACTTTCTGTGTGTTCCCGTTTACCGAGCCAGGGCTGTGCTTAAACGCTGGATTAATTCAGCTAGCGGACTATGAGTAGATATTCACTGAATTTGACAAAAAGGGCATTAGCCTACAATCACTGAGCACCTTTAAGGGCTAGGTTTAGCCTTAAACATGCATATGTATTCATTGGGTTCATGCTAGGATAAGACATAGATTTAGGTCAGGCCTATAGAAGATAGGAACAGGCAGGGGAAAAAGAAATAACGCCTTCCATCTTGCGGCTATGCATATACCGTATGTCCTATAATATAGTACACATCTCTGAATATATCTCGCCCTGGAGACCTGGAGTCCCACTACAGCTAAAGTCAGGTATTCCCATCTGCATTGTCTGTTACAGTGTTATACCTGGTTGTTTTTTGCTCGTAGTGATCTGTCTTTGTCACAATGGGGTGTTATTTGGAATTTCATGCATTGCGTGTGCCTGGTGCGTTTGTTGCTACGGCAATGAACGCGTTGAGGCTGACATGCACGTTTGTTCTGCCATACTGCCACTCAATAAATCGACTTTGGCCTAAATGTTAACATACAAAGTGTTTTCATCGTTTGTGCGTGTTGGCCATAATTATAATATAATATAATATTATAATAATTACTGTAAGACCGTATTAAAGGTGTCAAAGGCCTTGTTTTCCTCTGCGTCTCTGCGTCTGTCTGACACGGAGCTTGATCAAGTCAGGAGGAGAGGTGTGAGAGAGACTGAGAGAAAGCTGGGGTGACAGAAAGCTACAAGCACACAGAGTCTTGCTCGGTGTGTACGGAGGCTTTGCTCTCGTTGTTTGCCGGTCTGCCTAGCAAGCTCCCTGTCATCCTGTCTTTCCTTACGTTCTTTTCTCTGCATTTTCTTCTCTTTGTCAGTCTTTTCATCACTGTCTACAGCCCCCCCCCCACTTCTCTCTCTCTCTCTCTCTGTCTTTCTTTCTGATGTTTTTGTTGAATCGAAAAGCAGTTCTTCTGACAGAGGCCTCAGAGAGTGCCTTTATCAGTATTATCTTTCTCTGTGTGTGTGTGTGTGTGTGTGTGCGTGCGCGCACATGTGCGCATTTCCCTTTTAGTAACGTGGCTTCCCGAGAAGGACTTTATCTTGTCACAGGAATAAAAAGCACAGTGTGTGTGTGTGTGTGTGTGTGTGTGTGTGTGAGTTAAATATGAATAAATGTACACATTTCTTGTGTATAACCTTATGACTTAATGTTGTAGATATGGGCCTGTGTGTGAGTGTGTGTGTGTGTGTGCAACATAGACTATACACGGTGGTGGTGGTGGTGGTGTGCGTGTGTGAGTGTGTGTGTGGAAGCAGAGGAAGATAGGATTATTTGTTCTACAGAGGAAGTAGGACAGCCAATGCACTCTCCCACATTCTGATCTCTTTCTGCTTTTTACTGAAGCATTTTCCACCCCATTTCCCTCCCTTTATATTCTTTCTTCTTTAGTCTGCCTGCCAGTTTATCCCTCTCTCTCTCTCTCTCTCTCTCTGTCTGTCTGTGTCCTTTGTCACTCTCTGTCTGTCTCTCTGTCTGTCTCTCTTTGTCTTTGTGTCTGTCTCTCTGTCTGTCTCTCTTAGTCTGTGTGTCTGTCTCTCTGTCTGTCTCGCTTTGTCTCTGTCTGTGTGTCTGTCTCTCTGCGTGTCTCTGTCTGTGTGTCTGTCTCTCTGTGTGTCTGTCTCTCTGTCTGTCTATCTTTGTATGTGTGACTGTCTCGCTGCGTGTCTCTGTCTGTGTGTCTGTCTCTCTGTGTGTCTCTCTGTGTGTCTCTGTGTGTGTTTAGAGGCAGCCTGTGTCGTGACCTTGTGTGTATCTGCGGGCCAAGGCAGTGTGGTGTACTGAGGCTCAGTGGGCTCTGGACAGGGAAACAGAACTATTTAAAGAGACGATACGCCAAAGCCGTGGTGCACTGCTGGGATTAGCCTTTAGCGTAAGAAAACAACAGATCTCGCACACTGAAACTGAAAGGTAACTGAAGAGGAGAAAACATGTCTCCATGTGGCTTTTCAACGTTGCTTGTAAACAAGATATTTAAAGGTGATTAACGGCATTTAAACAATTCTTCTCACATGTTTATAATACATATGGACAAACGGCCAAAATGGTTTTAAATATACTTATATAAGATTAGACAATAACGGTATATTTAGGCAGCAAGCAAGCTAGTACATTCTGATATAATAAACATGAAGGTGTGATATAAATATTTTATTTTACTGGTTGTGTAACCTATCCGGTATCCTTACAATGCTAATTTTGCATTCACTTTGGAAGAGAGAAACAAATATGCATATGTTATTTCATGTTGTGTGGGTACATCCCTCAGATACATTATGTGTGTGTGTGTGTGTATATATATATATATATATATATAATTTCGGGCTTTATTTTGTCAACTTAGAAGCATCTATGTCGAAGATTTAGATCAATCTGTCGGATACATTTTTCCATAAATCAATTAAAAAACGATATATTGCTAGTGAGACACAAGTCAATTAACAGACTACATATAGGCCTATAATAATAATTAGATTCAGATTCACTTTATTGTCATATGCTTCCCACAGTTGAGTACAATAGAACACAATGACATTTGTTTTGCCATGGCTGAATCATTATTAATAATTAGAAGCAGAGGCAGTCACATTTTTTGTGATGTTGTGAATTTTAGCAGTGTGCTGGAACTAAACTCCCATCCTAGGCCTTATTTAGATTCGTAATGCATCTGTATGTTATTTCCGCAGGTGAATGTGAGAGTACAGCCAAGCTCAATGTCAGATCAGGGTGTTAGACCTATGAAGCCTCAGGTGGGATCTCAAAAGTAGTCCAAGAAGTTAGCATTAGACCCTATATTTTATATTCATAGAATATTAATGGCATCACGAAAGGGTTGAATTATTCATCAGATGTTCGCCTTTGTTTGGGGCATGGTCAAATTATGTCATGGCGAGACTGCAGGTTAACACATATGGCTATTGTAACATTACATTTACATTATTAACATATAGCTAGTCATAGTGCACATCCGTGTTTGGGTGGATATAGCAGTCTTTTGTTTCTCTTATTTGTTTCCCCTGATATGCATTATATGTGTTCATCTTGTCACGTGTCAATGACTGTTCTTTGTAGATGCTTGTTCGGTGAAGTCAAAGCTCTGTGTGTGTGCTCTGCTGTTAGGCACAGGCTAAGGTAGGTAAAGGCTAGGTAAAGGCTAGGTAAAGACTAATATAGCAGCAAAAGGCTATTTGCCATGTAAAGATATCGTGGAATAATTGCGTCCTGAGCAGAGAATGACATCACACTCCCTGTGTGTGTGTGTGTTGTAATCTGAACTCCTCTGATATGTGTTGTCATAGCCACAGGTCACACGTGCATCTTATTGCATGTGTATGTGGCCCAGAAAGCATTCATCTTTGTGAGGAGCTGCTGCTCTAGTATGACATCTAGTGGCAGGAAGTCTTGTAGAACCACTTTAATTACTAGTAACCAATGTATGTACAAAATTAAAACCAAGCACATTTTCCTTGGATATGTGCTGCCAACATGTTCCTTCTTTTAAACAGCCAAACTTAGCATCTGAAGAACACTTGGAACATTGGACTAGGTCATAACTAAGGCCCTGGGTTCCGGTTTTGATTCGTAGCTGTCTGGAGTTGTTTCTGAAATTGTTTCTCATAATGAGCTCTGTTCGTACCTGGTGAAGTGAGTCGGTAATAATAGGGGGGGGGGGACATTTCTCTGAGCCTCCGCAGAGCGCCAGACAGATTGATAACTGACTCATTACTCAGACAGTTATGACGAAAAGAGGACATTGAACAGAGAGCTGGGTGAAAGAGATGAAGTTACGCGAGGGGAGCCGAGCAGAGATGGAGAGAAATGAATGGAAAAGAGTGAGCAGTGAAAAATGAGACAAAGATTAGACAGACAGAGCTACCTTGCTGTGTTTGCCTGTTTTCCATTTTCCACTAAAATAATAAATAAAATAAAATAAATAAATAATTATTATTATATAGTCCTAACCCTCATTATGTATAGTTTAACACCCTACAAATATCCTAAATATCTCCTACTGGCCACAGCTCCATTGCTTCCAAGATAATACATTTTCCAAAAATGTGAATGTTTCACAAGATGCATGTACCAACATTCGTCAGCCACTGTTAACGACATACGCTAGCCTATTTGCCTTTATGCTAACAACCACACCCTTTAACATTCCATCGTAACAACCGCAGCCTCCGTCAGCCTCACATAACAACCATTTTCCTCATCAACCAACCCCACACCACAACAACAACAACAACAACAACAATCTACCGTCAGTCTCATTGCCACAGCTTGTAAGTGAGTGTTTGAGACTGAATGAGACAAAATACAAACTGAATGTTCAAATACAAAGACTAAACCCAACCCTACTGTGTTCCACATAGCAAAACAAGAAGCCACGTGCGTCATGTGAGAGAGCCCAACACAAGTGTGGACAACCAATGAGAGCGAGTGAGTGGTGGGGGAAAAAACACAAAAACATGAAAGGGACGAGAAGAGAGTGAAACACTCACAGAGTCATAAGTTGTCTGAGGGGGGAAAAGTATGAGTAGAAAGAGTCGGAATAAGGAACTAATGGAGTGAGACCGCAAAAGAAAATGGAGGAAAGAAATCAAGTGTAAAACAAACAACAAAACAGACAAGAGATATGGGAAGGTGTCAAGACATAGGTCTTAGGTGCAGCAGGGAGTCTGGCGTAATGAGTTACAAGAGATTAATAACAAACAATGATATCTAGTAGACTTGAGTGACAAATTAGCCAAAATTATAGACTCATACTATCATTATTTTAAAGCAATAATACATTATTATTAGTTATAGTAATTGTTCATGCAAAAAATAAAGATGGTCATTAGCTACTATACATAACTACTACAAAATCTACAAGAAATCTTTGATGGAAGTGTTTCTATATGTTGCCTAAAGCTATAGCATACAGTTTGACACTAGATTCTCAGTTACTTTATTAGGATACTAATTAGGATAGTCATAAATGCAATATACAAGACCACAGCTTTCTTGTTGAAACACAGTGGTGCCAAAGAGACCAAATGTTTATACATGTTAATATAAATACAATATGCTATTTATGCTCTACATACAATTCCAATCAGCCTTAACCAACAGTGTGAAATGGTTTCACTATACCATACCTATTCACCTAACCCTATTCCCTCACATGAATCAATTATCAATATTATAATTACAATAGTTTTGTGTGTTTTGTTTTTTTCAATACAAGCCTTTTCAACACCTTCTGTTGACTTCAGTAGACCTTGACTTCTTACACATTTTTTTAACTACTGTGTGGTAAAAGTTTATTTAACTGTATAGGCTATAGGAAAATAAAGCTACTAATGTAGGTGTACATAAATGTATCTATACTTAGCCTTGTCTGAGTAAACTATTTGCTTGGCTGGCTAAAGCCTTATAGCCTTCAGTCAGCCAATACGGTGCACCTTAGCATGAATTCAAATATTTAAATAGTTACCCATTAATTATTAACTCCCGTTTGCATACAGTATGTTTAAATAAAGGTTTTCACATGGCTTACATTTATCCTGCCTCAGGTCAGCCAATGAAAATGCAGTCTAGCAAGACAAAAGCAAAGAAATAATCTCACGGTTTGCTGCAACCACAGAAGTCCTAATAAACGAGGATTGCGATTTGTTGGATCAGGAACGCTTTGGGTTAGAGTGGTAAGAACATCGAATGCTGTTTACAAATCATTAGCTTCCCGATAATTAGGTTTGTCTTTTGGTTGTGGGCGAACGAGTGTGTGATTGTGAGCATTCGTATGTGTTCCTTGGTGTGAGTATATTGCATGTCTGTGTGCGTGCACAGAGCATGTAGCTACCAGCTACTGCAGATGCACATTTAATTTAATTTAGTTTTAGATAAGAAAGTCATTACCCAGACAGCAAGGATCAAAACTGCTGTTATTTGTATAACCAGAGCGAAGAGATCTATTTTTTATGTCATTTCTGCTTCATTGGACAGTCTGCTCGGGGGCAGGAGAGATGAAATGAGAAATGAGAGTGACAGGCAAAAGTTGTGCGCCTCTTGATAAACCTTTCGATAAAGCCTCTGGAAGCACTACAAAAATGCTGCATAGAAGCATAGTATCAATATCTAGTATATATCATGGCTAATAATAGAGGTTTAGAAATGTGACACACACACACACACATACATACATACAGTAACAACACAACACATGCATTCTTTATTAAGGGACATTTAAACTGCACCCCAGCTTTGAGCCTACTCCGACCATTGCACAACTTCAAAAAATGCTAAAAACATAGTCAATGAGCTGAGTGGGGGGAGGGGAGGAGCTAATGACGCACAAACGGTACTTAAAGGACACATTCCATGGAAACCAAGTATTTCTAGTTGTTTTTGGCATTAGCAATGTCGATGTGACACGGAGAAGTAGTAAGCCTTTCAAAGTGGACTGTTCCTTCCTGGTCTGTATTGGCTAAAAAAGGGAGAGGGGCGGGGAACCAGGTGAATGAGAGAAAAGTGTGTATGTTGCGTAGATTACTGCACACTTTGGGTGTTCCTCAATGTCAAGGCAGGATCCTTGACGGCTGTATTTCAAGGATGCTATGCCATCAAATCTCGACAAAGTACCTTCCAATGTCTAGGATAGTTTAGAATTCTACCAAGCACTCAGTCCTTCGATCAGAGGATTTTGAAGGATGCATGTGTGCATCCTTCGCGTACTAAAAATACCCACAATCCTGTGCAAACGTCAGAAGAGGAGAGATTTAAAAATGACTCAAAACGAAACTAACAACAATACAGCACGATACGTTGTTTTTTCAACCGTTATTAAAAATGAAACGCGCGGTTTAATTAATTAATTAATAATGATTTTGAAGGCGGGCATCTTGCACACTAGCTAGGCCGTTCCATTACGTGCTCTTCGAATGTATTTCCTAGCCTAGGAAGGTACTTGGAAGGATCCGTCCTACCAATGAAGCATCCTTGACATCGAGAAACACCCAGTTTGTTTTATAACGCCCATATGAGGATATGGCCAGCTACGTAGTATAAAGCAAGGAACTTATGTTGATCGGCAGTACACAAACCGTAAGAAAAATTTTAATGTTCAACATTTGCAGATGACCAAATCTGTAAATCTAGTTTACTGCAAATAATTTAGCAGGAAAACTGCACTGCATGTTTGTGTTTAAGCCTGCTTCAAAGACATTTATTTGGAACTGGCAAATTCTTATTGGACTCAAATGAAACAAGATACAGGCTATTACTTATAAAAGTGTGTTCCAGGTGCCTCTGTCTTTGCTAAACTGAAAACTTACAATGTACATGGGTGAAATTAATTTAGTGAAAAGGTAAAATTATACCCATCTCTCTTCTGCGAAGCAATTCACATCATGAGTCAGTCAAAGTGCCCTCAAAACAATCAAACTACTTCTCCAAGTCTCCATTTCTTTCAACAAGGTGGTTTTGCACCACATTTCTGCACATAAAAAAATTCCAAACATATTCCTCCATGGAATTATGAAGTAATATTTTTGACAGCTTCCAACAAAATTGGGTAGTTAATGTAGGCTCCAGCCTTTTGATACGGACAGCTGACAAAGAGTTTTGTCTGAATGAAGATTGTCCTCGTCAGACGTAGCGTACACGTTCTGACCTACAGTAGGCCTTAGAAATATATTTAATTTAAACAAATAGTGGCACCTGCAGAGCGTGCAAGAATTGGCTACCGACAATTTATTAAGGTAATTTTTTTAATTGATTACTTGGATGCAAATACAATACATCAGTTTAAGAAGAGATGCTATCTTTTGTTTTTTCCCCCATTCATCATGAGCTGAACTCAAAGATAATACTTCCTCTATGTACACAAAAGGCCTGTTTCTCTCATATTGTTCACAAATCTGTCTAAATCTGTGTTAGTGAGCACTTCCCCTTTGCCGAGATAATCCATCCCCCTCACAGTGTGGCACATCAAGATGCAGATCAGAGTACTGCACAGGTGTGCCTTAGGATGGCCACAATAAAAGACCACTCGAAAATATGATAGCAGGACCGGTCCAGAGGAAGACAGGCCTGCCATCTCAGATCTGTTCAGAACCATGTCAGTGGGGAGGATACTGACAGCCACACACACACACACACACACACACGCACAGAGATGCACAGACACACATTCCCACATAGCAGGAGGCATGTCGCAATGCTTCTCAAAGGTGGGTTTCTAGCTTCAGAAGGTAAGAGGCGCTCCAGAGTTCTGGGCAATGGTTTGTGTATGTTCCAGAACTTACTGTTAGATTAGAACAATCTATGTGGTGCAACTGATCATTTTTTAATAGACCATAAACTCGAACATAGTGCCTATTCACGTTCAAACGATCAGGTAGTGCAAACCAGTGCTGGATCTTTAAAAGTGACCTTTTCGTTCAGCAGAAAGGTGTGTTGTTCAGTCAAACGGGTCAGAGGTGTTGTCACTGACCTCTGGATGGAACATCTCTGGGCTAAATGCCACTTGAATGCCTGAAGCCAACATTGGTCAGGTGTTAACATGGACTTTTAGATTGAAAATCTCAGCTCGTCTCTACCCTAGAAATCTAGAAATGCTTCAGATGTGAATGTGTTCAGTATGAGCCTTCTGAAGAAAGTCTCTTTGAAAATGTCAAGACAAAAGGTATCTCTCTTTTTCTCCCTCCCTCTCTCTCCCTCTCTTTGTGTTCATCTTGTAACACACCATTGTTATCTTGTTTTCGTTTAGAAGTAGTGTCTGAGCGGAGGATGCTGTAGAAGCCGAAGTTGAAGACATATTATGTAGAGCATAACACCTCCCTTCGCTTACACAATGTCACTATACCCAGCACTGAAGCACCTTCAGTAACACACTTTCAAGATGCACCACAGTGCGTCCATCTATCTACAGGTATCTACATATCTGTCTGTCTGTCTGTCTATATGTCTGTCTGTCTGTCTTGTTTTCATTCTCCTCTATCTTGCATTCATCCCCTTTTCTCACCCTTTGCCTTAGTCCTCTTTGATTTTCCTATATGCGTCTCTCTGTCTTCCTATAGGCCTGCTCTCTCCCCCCTCCCCCCTCTGCACCCCTGTTATTCACAGCCTACTTAATGCGTCTCCACTGGTCTCCACTCGTTCCACTGGTTATCCTGATAGTACTTTATGGTGTCAGTCGTCCCTCCCAGACCAATAAAAGCTCCTGGGAGTGTCTGCGCCTCCGCCTAATCCCCTGGACAAACTGTCCTAGGCGTCCTTCACACATACACGTGCACACACGCCGCACGCACGCACACACACACACACACACACACACACAAAATGCAGACATGACGACAACAAACACACACACACACAATGCACGCATGACAACAGCCAACAATAACACAAACGACACCCACATAAAATAACATACATGAACGCACACACACACACACACACACACACACACACACAGAATCCACATATGACAACACACACACACCCACAAAAGGCACACAACAGCAACACACACAAACACACACCACCCAAAAAATAATTATTAAAGTCGACAACACAACTACACGAGATTATACGCACCTTTACAATCCCCCACCCGAGACACACACACACACACATGCACAGATGACAACACACACACACCAAAGAGGCCAATGAGAATTGACACCCACACACACACACGCAAGCACACACACGACAGAAAATAATCAGGTAGCAACCAGAAATATTCAATTTGTTTGACGACGTTTGTTATTCAATCCCCGTTTCATTTTCCGTTGGCTGTATCAAAGACAGAAATGTAATTTGAATTCTGTCATTCTCAGCGACCAGAGGTGAGGCAGTTTTTAATGCCTGTGTCACAAAAATTACATTTGCTTTATTACAATCAGTTACAGTGGGCCACTTTGGATCCTGTAGACCTGCTTCTCAGTATTATTCTTTCTTTTTTTTGCATGGCAAGCAATTGCTTGGTGCTCCTATAGTGAATAATGATTTAGCCCGCAGAGATTCTGTGTCAATTTGTGTTGTTTTACTCAACCAACAGTGACATGTACTGTACGCCATCAGTACCTACACATGTGGTCTGTACTTTAATGCCCTCTTAACTGGCTCAGAGGCACAACATCTGCAAACACATTTCTGGAACATTTCTAGTTTTGTAATTATCTACAAATTGCCCTACATATTTGACTTATTTGTAAAGTAAAATTTGCATTTGACATTTAGGCCTAGTCTTTGAATTTTTAACGCCTTTTTTCTCTTGCACTCTTTTATGTATTTATTTTGTCTTTTGATTGGTCGCATTTTTACCATCTAGTGTTGTCTGGATTCCCTATACTGCAGTTTCAATATGCAATATTGTAGTACCTAGGTATGCAAACCATTTCACCATATACACAGGCTGTGTGGATTTCTGCAACAAACTGTTGAAAAAAACGGCCAAAATGGCGGCCGAGCGGCCAGACTTGCCTGTAAAGACTTTATCTTTATTCATGGGGCAGGCAATAGGCCCACAGTGAAAGCTGTCAGTGTACTCTCCTTTTAACAAGACAGGAGAGGCTAAGGAAGACCCCAAGAGCTCACAAAAAAAATAAAGCAGGCTCGTGGAAGTAAAGTAAAGTTACAAATAGCTGTCCATACACCATGACACACACTTTTCTGAGGAAGATGCCTGTTAAGCGTTGAAACAACAGTTATTATTCTTTTCAACTAGAATGATTCTGGCCTGATTCATCAAGACTTTCCCTTAGTAGTGGCAAGTACTTCTGTCATTGTTGTTGAGCACCACCCCTCCTATTCCTTGTGTGCTGGTGTGTGTGGCTCACTTTGTAGTTCACAAAAGATGTTGACTCACTGCTGAAATGGGATGCACGTGGGGTACACATGTAGGACATGACATGTACATGTAGGACGGGTACACTGATATTGCAGGTTATTGATGTGAAAATGTTAAAGCATATGCGAGGCCATTGGTGACAATATAGTAGAGGGTATATTACAATAATGCCCTTATATGCTAATGCCCTGGGTGAGGGGAAGACTCGGGCAGCAAACCAATAAGATCCATCCATCACAAATTACATCATAAATCAACTCTGGATTACACTGAGGATTGTTGTCTTACTGTCTGGGTGTATTTATGATATAGGATGGGCAAAAATACATCACTTGTATTTTAAAGTAAAATAACAAATACCAAAATGTGTACAAAATACAGCAGCCACGTAATGTATCAATATAAACTACTGTATTTGTGTGTGTATATATATATATATATATAATTTCCAATGGAGCATGAAATCACTTCACAAATGTAGCAATCTATTTGATCTAGCCTAACCCTGCACCTGCAAACTGACATAGTTAAAGGTATAGTCAGTCATTCTGGAGAAAGCTTGTTGATATTTAAGCTCCCTTCAATGCCTTAGGGTGCTCCCTCAAAAGCAGCGCCCCATACACCGGAAACACATTGCGAAGGCTAGGATAATGTTGTTGTTATGTGTGTGAGCTGCACCACTTACTGTGCTACTACTAGCAGCAGAGCCAGGGCTGTAGAAACACTGGATTATTTTAGCATGCACATGGAAAGGGCAGCTAGCAAACCGTGAGTAAAAATGTACTGAATTTGCTTAGTATTAGCTTAATACATAAAAGCAGAGAGCTCATCCAATCAGCCAAGGAGCCATGTTAGTAATTCTGAAGAACGCTTGCTAACTTCGAGCTCAAAACAAAACAATATTCCTTTGCAGCGCCGCACGCACATTGAAATGTATTGTGAAGCAAAGCGTAGTACTACGGCTTTGTTGTTGTGACCGGGCCACTTTTTCCATGGTCCTATTTACGGAGCCAGGGCTGTGTGGAAGTATCTGATTATCTTTTCAATATGCACAGAAAACTGTAAATGCGAAGAGTGTATTAAGAATAGACAAAAAACATATATAAATATAAGATAAATAAAATGCCCCAAAGGCGTTATTTATCCAAACATCGTTGATGGCAACAGCTGCCGTTGTCAAGGTAACAATGTCAGTAAGTGCTGTCCCATTCCTCATCTTTTCAAACCATTTTGCCCTCACGGTAAGCACTTACATGAGATCAGTTGGGTTTAGTACTTAAGGCATAGGCTTGAGAATGGGCTTGTGAGCGGCATATAAAGCTGTGTGCCTGCAAAAACATCTCTGTATTTATCTATGTACTGTACGTATGCATGGTAATCTTATGTATGGCAATTATAATTGATTCATTTAAATAATGTGTTTGTGTGTGTTTGTGTGTGTGTGTGTGGGAGTGGAATCTGCGGTGGTGGCAAGGAGTGGCTTGTGGCAATGTACTGTGTATTTATACAAAGATATAAATGTGTGTGTTTGCAGCTCGTCTCTGACACTGGATTTGAAATCCCTTATCAAGCCCCCCC